>CAUYSK010084618.1:0-17340 GCA_963575035.1 Avahi laniger
AAATTCAATATCAATTAATGACAAAAACTGTCAGCAAACTAAGAATACAGGGGAATTTTCTCTACTTGATAAGAAGCAACTGCAGAAACTGCCATTATGCTTAAAGGTGGAAGACTGAATTTTTTTCCCTACAATAAAGAAGAAAGCAAGGATGTCTTCTTTTACCACTCCTTTTCAGCAGGGCAATAGGCAAGAAAAAGAAATAAATAGCACGTAGATTAGAAAGGAATAAATAAAACTGTCTCTATTCACAGATAATGTGATTGTATAGGAAATTTCAAATAATTTACAAAAATACCACTGGAACCAAGACAGTTTAGTAAGATTGCAGGATACAAAGTTGATATAAAGAAATAATTGAAAATTGAAATTTAAAAATATAGTATCATTTATAATACCACACAAAACCATAGAATGATTTGGTATTACTCTAAAAAAAACTGTAAGATCTGTATACTGAAAACTGTAAAACACTGATAAATCAAAGAATACCTGAATAAATGGAGATATTTGCTGTGTTAATGGTTTACAATACTCATTAAGATGTCAGTCTGATCTCAGAGTGATCTGTAGAGTCAATTCAATCCTAATCAAAATCCAGTAGGAATTTTTATAGAAATCAATAAGCTATTCTAGCATCTACTTGCTTTTAGGGTTGTTCTGAGGATCAGATGAAATAATTGCATATAAAGAGTTTACTACAAAGCCTAGCATTCATAAGTAATAAATATTAGCTATTATGAAATCTGTTTGTTCTCTTATTATTCCCTTTGGCCAGTGGATATCTTTGATCCTAGATACTAAATTTCCTTTGATACATACTGAGTGATGTATCCTCTTGGGCATTAGTCCTCATTCATTCATTTATTCTTTCTACGAATATTTACTGAGCACCTATTCTGTACACAGCATTGTGGTAAACCGGGGAAACAATGAATAAACAAACACATTGTGACCTCAGCCTTTATGGAGTTTTCATTCCAGTAGCAAAATAGGTATTAAACTACTTTTTACAGAACTCTGTAATTACAATTGTGAAAAGTGTTTTGAAGAAGTAGGGAATGCTATAATACAGTTGAGTGGGAGATTTAGCCTAAGCTAGAAGTCTTTCTTGACAAAGTAGCATTAGAATGGAGCTGTGAAGTGTGGGGTTGGGATGGTAAGAAGAGTCTAGGCAAAGATCTTGAACAGGTCCTGAGGAAGCGAGAGAAGGCCAATGCAGTTTGGAGTATAGAAAGTGAAGAAGAGAGGAGACGAAGACGCAGTTGGAGAAGAAGGCAAGAGCTGGGTTATGCAGTAGTCTTTTATCTTAAGAGCAATGGGAAGCCATTGAAGGGTTTGTAGCAAGGATTTTGTAAGAGGAGGATTAATCTATCCATCCCTGCCTTCTTGCATCATGGCTATATTTTGAGGGCCTAAAATATATAAGGCACTGTGCTAAGTGCTAAGAATACAGCAATGAAGAAGTCAGACATAGATTTATGATGAAGCTAATGAAGCTTATATTTCAGGATCCATCACTTGCACAAGCCCTTGTGAGTGCTAGTAATGGGAAGGGAAAGCCAGGTTATAATCAGGATACATTTCTATTTAAGCATTTCTGGTAAATTGTCTAAAGAAGTCTCAGAAGAGAAAGATCATAATCTCTGAAGCTTCCAGAGTCTGTTGATTTCTTTTCTCATTCCAAATAAATACACACGTTTATGTGTTTTTGGTATTTGTGATTTTATATTCTTTTCTTAACAAAGCCTCCCCAAATTATATTAGTTTGAGGCCCCACAAAACCTGTGTGCACCCCTGGTTGCAGCCCACTTACGGTCTTACAGGGAAGTCAGATAAGTAAACAATTTCAGTGTAGTATGACAACTGCTATGACAGAGGAAGACACCTGACCCAGATATGGGTGGGGAGGGAGTTAAAGGCAGGGAAATTTGGACCTGAAGGTGGTAAGAATCAGCAGTGCAAAAACAAGGAAAATTACAAATTCTCCTTAGGGGGGAGTAGTAGAAGTGTCTTTGGACCGAGCAGAAAGTTAGTAGCTATTGGTTGCTATGGAAACACAAATTGACTTCGATCATGATTTTACAAAAAAATTGTGAATTTGGACTAAACTAAAGGGCAAGAAAATCTTTTATGGTTTTCCTCCATCTGCTCTGCCTCTAACAGGAAAGATCAAAGAATTAAGTAAAACCTTGCCAGAAAGTAACAGAAGGCAGTCCCAGATAAGATTGTTAGGAAAAGCACTTAATTAAAGTCAATGCCTTGAGAGAATAGGTCAGATAAAGGGATTTCACCTTCAATATGTAGCAAGCTTTGAAGTATAGACGTATACCTTTAGTATTCCTTAGTATTTAATGCTCCCAAGAATAAAATCTTCCAGGTCCATCTAGCACTAAATATTTTAGTTGTTAATATTATTGTTTTCTTTACTTTTTAAATTTGTAGATGTTGGTTGTAAAAATTATTGCAGTATGTAGAGTAAGACATGATCATCCATTCTTACCCCTCCTAATTGCCAGAGTTAGCTGTTAGTTTGGTGGGTCTCTGTCCCAACTTTTACCTGTGGATATATAAATATATATACCCATAAACACATATACACAGAGAGAGCTTTCAAAATCCCAAAACGGAGCCATACTACCCTTATTGTTTATCAACTTGCTTTCTCACTTAACAATATATCATAATCCTATTTCTGTGAGTACAGCTTGATCAATTTTAATTATTTCTAGTGGTTGCATTATATTAATAGTAGCTTAATATTTTAAAAATTTGATTATGGAAAACCTTTTAAATGAATACAATAAAGCAGAGACAATTGTATAATGAAGCCATCATTCAATTTTAACAATTTTCAACTCGTGGCAATTTTGTTTCATTTATACACTCATTCATTCTTTTACCCACTTAGCAATGGACATTAAAGTTATCGCTAAGATTTTGCTAAGCAAATGCAACTATAGTGAATATAATTATAAGGTATCTTTACATGCTTCTGATCAAAACTTTGAGCCCCAAAACACTGGAGTGAGTGAATGTCATTTGGAGTATTCTCTGAAGGAAGAGTCACCTGGAGAGGTAGATATCTGGACTACACTAGATTGTAAGAGAAAAACTAAGGAGAAAGCTAAAATCTGTAAGTTAGCTGTTTTGTATAGCTGGGGGCTTGGTTTTAATGGAAACCATTCATTAAAGATAAGTGTTCTGAGTTAAGATAAGCTCTAGCTTGCATGTTAAGCTAGTAAACTGGAACTTCAGAGTTATGTAGCTAGGACACTAATTGGAGACTATCAAGACTAGAACTTTATGGCACCTTTGAAGGGCTCTCTAAATGTAATAATGGGAATATAAGTTTTTATATAGAGACTGTAAAAATTAGGGAAATGTGAGCTGTATTTGAGAAGGCCCAGATTGCACTCAGATTTTGGTGGTGTGATTTCTCTAAAGATTATCAGATGTTTGCATTATTTGGACCTAGTTATAAAATAACATGCTTTACCAATAAAGAGAACTTTGTTTTTTCTGGCTCAGAAAAAGGATTTATGTCTTTTTAAACTCTCCTAAGTGTTAGTTGAAGGGTTACTGAGGCACGACTCTCACTTAATTCCTAAAAGAGTCCAGAATTCTGGTTTCTTGATTGAACATTATATGCTAGAAAGTATATTTTATTGACTGCATTAACTATTGCATTAATTAGGTTGTGAAGTTGTAATGCTCCCATTAGTAGAGGTGAGAAAAGAGCAGAGTGAATAAAAGAGACATTTCTAAGGAAGAATCACTCTTCATGGAGTCGAGTTGGATTTAGGAAGTAAGGGCTTTAAACAATGAAGGCTGAGGGTCTGGTTTAAAATAGTATGACCAAGAGGATGATGGTCATCAACAGAAACAGAGGATTTCTGGGAGGGCAAAAGAGTTTAGCAGGATGACGATGAGTTTAGTTTTGAATATGTTCCTTTTGGGGTTCAGAAGATTCTTTGAGTCAAAGAATTGTTGGCTGGAGATGTTGATTTTAGAGTACCTAATGTAAAGATGTAGGCTGAAGCCATTTAAATGCTTATAGAAATGCTTTGGTGCTTATTAAAGAACTCAAAGCAGAGAAGTAGGTATTAGACTATTTCTCCATTTACTGTGCAAAAGGATAAAATGAGGCTGAGAAGAACCTGTCATAGATGACAAAGCCTAGTTAGAGCAGTAACCCAGAAGAGGAGAGTCAGCATTTTCCTGTGTCCTCCACAGTGACTCTATCAATAAAGGGAAGTCAAAGGTGTTTTCTATTTGCCCACCAATACACTTGAAAAATGGCTGCAATGACTTGAGGAACTTCTCCCTTAGACTACTAGAGCATATTTTATTAAATACTATCGTGAAGATATGAAGAACTCTTCATTACTTTTCTACAAAGACCATTATTATATAAGGAACTTAGACTTATATATCTCCCTTGATAAGGTGCAAAGGAGTAATGAAGAAATGTCAAGAAAATACTCCAAATAAAACTTGAGAGCCATCACATCAGTGAAGTGGAATCCATCATGTTCTCAGTACAACTTCTCTGAGAACAGTCATACCGTATGAATGGTGGGAGCAAGTGAGCTCACATTTAGTGAGTAACTTCTATATGATATTACAGAGCAAACTTTAAATTTTACAACAACTTTGAGAAAGAGGTTCTATGATACTCATTTTGTTTAAGAGGAAACAGGCTTACAACAAAAAAGTTACATACAAATTTGGATGAAAATTCAAGTGTTAGATGTTTGATGTAAAAGGTAAGATTCTTATAATCATTGATTGGATAGGTGGGGAGTAGGTGGAGGTTTAGATGATGTAAGAATAGCAGACACAACCAATGCGAATGTTCTTAATACCACCGAACCATGCCCTTAAAATTATTAAAATTTTGTATATTTTACCAAATACAGAAAAAGAATAGCAGAATTTTGAAAATATTGAAGCTAGGTGGTGCATACATGAGATTCATTATATTCAATTTGCCTTGTATATGTTTGAAATTTTTCATAATTAAAAGTTAAAAAGTATTTAATGGCACACTTAAACATATGCAGCATCTTTTCTGAAGCAAGAAAATTATGAACATAAAATATCTGTTACACAAGATCCACATAACAATCTAGTTACTTGAAGGACATTGTAACCATTTAACCAAGTAGTGACTATGCAATCATCATCATAATAATACATTCTAGTAGTTTTAATATTTACTAATTTTAATAAAGCACTTTTACATTGAGTGTATATAAACATTTTTATGAAGTAGGTCTCATTATGCCCCTTTTATATACAGCTACAGAGACTTGCCTATGGTCTCATAGGAAATAAGAGACAAAGCTGGGATTCAAATACAAGTGTCCTGACTCCAAGTCCAGTGCTCTGTCCCATGAACTCCCTGGGTGGTGTTATTTTGATAGTGATGTCTTTACAATGTCTCTGGAGCTCTAAGCCTAAACTGTTTGCTCATCAGTAGTGTCACTGTTGGGGTGATTTTGGGTAAAATCAGTTCATTTTAATGCACTTCATTTTCCTCATTTGAAAACTGAGGGAACCATACCTGATGAGAGTCTTGGTTCTTCATCTCTAAAATTCTTCAGATTAGATTTGAAAGTAACTCAGGCACTAATAGAGGTATAGTGATCAAAAGGGAAGCAGTAGTCCTGTCGTATGTGCCAGGTCTCATACAGAGTTTTGCTTTTATTTCTGGAGACTGTATTTTAAAAGATATTGATAAAGAAAATTGTATCAGAGAACAACTATAGTCCATGCCCTCAAGGGTATGGACTGAATCATAAAGTGGACAAGTTAACTCATGTTACAGAACTTCTTGCTCAATCCCCATCTTCTCTCATTTCTTATATTAATATTTTCTATATAGACTTTGGATTTTTGGTCCTTTCCTTCCCTGTTATTCCTAGTGACAAAATTTCCAACCACATTTTTCTTGTTGGTTTGCTTTCAGCTAGTATTTGCGACAAAATAAACTATGTACTACATTTGGAGGAAAATAATATTTTGGAGACCCTTTTGATTGCCACTGGGTATCTAGACTAATTTCAGTTTCATAAATACTCAACAATTCCTTTTCACATTGCCTATGTAAAAGCAACTTATTTACCTAAATATCTAGTCTATTTCATGTAACTATGTAGATTTATATTCAAAATCACAGTTATTTTTATTTATTAGAAGTTTGTAAACATGTCTTTTTCCTTATAATTAATAACGCATTCTGTTCTTTGTCTTTTTCTTTCTTAATATTTAATGACTCTTGAGATTTTTTCCAAGGGTATATTCAGGGTTTTGAACAACTAAGGAAGCCTTCTTGTATTTGCTTTTGATTCATAGAAATTTGCCTACATTATACTTTCAGTTTTAGAATTAACACTATATATTTGTGATCTTTTAAAGCATAAACATTCATTGATCTTTTCCTAGCAAAATATACAATTTTTTAATCCCACCTCCTAGCATATTAGTAATAGAACAAACTGACATTGTGTGCCTCCTGATATGCTACATTGAAAAGGATAACCTTTTCATAACTTGTATAACTTGAATCTAATCTCAAGGAAACATCAGACAAACTCAACCCAAACTGAAGGACATTCTACAAAATAAATTGCTAGTACTTTTAAAAAATGTCAAGTTCGTGAAAGACAAAGAAGGGATGAGGAACAGATTAAAGGAGACTAATGGGGCATGAAAATTAAATGCAATATGTGATCCTGGGTTGGATCAATAAAATTCCTATAAAGGACATTTTCGGGACCATTAGCAAAATTTAAGAAAAGTTTATAAATTAAATAATATATCAATGTTATTTTCTGATTTTAATAATTATACTATGGCTCTATCAGTAAAAATTTCCTCACTAAGGTAATTATATATTCATAATTGTCCTTAATGAAAAATTTTATGAAAAATACACTAAAATATTTAGGAGTTAGAAAAAACAAAAACTTTATAGTTCTTAAGATCCCCCATGTATAACTTCTTCATGATCTAGCAGCCCCAACCTGCTGCTCAGATTTCCCAGGACGCATGTCCTACCTCCCACTTCCTTTCATTAGGATTCACCAACCTTGGCCTTCTTTTTGTTTCTCAAACACCCCAAGCTTGTTTTGATTCAAAACGTTTGTACTTGGCTATTTTCCCTGCCTACAACATTCTCCTCCCAAATCAATGCATGGCTGGCTTGTCATCATCAGGTCCTGGCTCAATTGTGATGCTTCAACACCTCACCTATGGGCGGTAGTTTGTGACTACTCAAACAAAAGCAGTTCTTCACCTGTTTCAATTACATTAACCTGTTTTCATGTCTTCATGGGACTTATCACTATCTGAATTTATCTTGTTTATTTATTGCCTGTCATCTCCATCACCTCCCACTCTCCCATTCCTACCTATTTAAAATGTAGGTCCATGACAGGAGGACCTCGTCTGTCTTGATCACTTCTATAAACCCATTGTCTAGAATACCTGGTGCATGGCAGGTGCTAAGTCATATTTGTTGAATGGATGAATACAGTTATATGCATAAAGACTAGAGATGAATAGTAGCCGAAAAGAAATCAGCGGTAGGGAGTGATGTTATGTATAAATAAAAAATGTATTTAATTTCATTAGCCAGTGGATTTTACAATAGTGTCCATGAACCCAGAAAAGTTAACACCTAAAGTGCTGTCCGCTGTAATGGTAGCAGTGATTGGTTACTTTCTACTTAAAGCAGGGGCCTGAAGTGATAGGACATAATATAAGGATTAGGGAGAACAGAGTTTCCAAACTTAACTGGCATGATAGTTAAGGGAGAACATCTGAAATCTAAACGATTGTGAACTGGAGCAGTAGATACGTCTCTGAGATAGGAGGGGGTCTCCAGGCTGGTGGAAATGGGGCATTCACAAACTTTGAAAAAAACCTGTTGGCCTGAGGGCCCATTCTAACGAAAAATTTCACATTCAAACTTATTTTTTGTCTGTAAAGTGGGCAAGTCATTATTACTTTGCCACACTTTGAGACATGCTGAAGAAGAGCTAAGGCAAGCATTTGTTTAATATAGACACTAAGTAACAACATTCCCCGTTTTCATCTTCTTCTGACCTTTTCAAAACTTTCCCTCCAAGCTATTCTCTTTGAGGCTCTATTTACTCCATATTAAATGTCTCTCTGAGTTAATTCTTTGGGTAAGGGCCAGTTCTCATGGTGTTCTTGCTAATGCAAGACTTTGGAACTATCTACAAATGACAGGTCTCCTTTGTACAATTGGTTGGAGCAATAACCACCACTCTGACCCCTGGGTGGCAGGAACCATTTCCCAGTCTTCATTTTTAGTAGGAATTTGTATGGAGCTGGGCTTCATTAGACTCTTAAATGCATAACAATGCCAACCACACTTTGCAGACATGATATTTTCAGGCACTTGTAAGTTCAAAAATACCTTTTATTCTTTCCAACTCGGTAAGAAGGCTGTTCCCCATGGAGGCCTAGCCAACAAAGCAAGTTTGTAGTTTTGTTTTGTTTGTATGGCGTTATTGGTGAACTAGCTATAGAAAGCCCCTCCACATTTTTTTTTTAAATATTTGGGGTAGGAGAAGTGAATGGGAAGGAGAAAGCTAAAGTTATCTTAGTTTCATTCTTCCTTATGTTTAAAGGTATCAGATTTTGCTTAGATTTACACAAATACAGACATTTGATACTATTTTCACCTTGATGATAAAAAAAAGAGGAAAATGAATGGGTAAAGGTTAGCTTTATTGGCAGAAAAGAAAACTTTTGGTTTGTGTGGTAAGACTGTATTCTAGTGAAAGTACTTTTCCACCTGAAACAATAAGCACCGGCTCTTATCTCTGCAACAGCACTGTAATTTATAAGTTCTTTTCAATTCAGCTCAAGGTTACACTCAGTTTTACACAAAGCAGAGATAATAATGAGCATATTTTCCCATGCTGTTTTGGAGACAGGTAACTTTTAACCATTAGGTATCTGAGATAACATGGAAACTATTCAAAACAGGGTAATTTCAAAAAGCCATTGTCATTTAATGCATGCCAGAAAAATAAAGATGATGATAAGCAAAAAACTTGAACTAGAAATCAAGTGACAGAAAGAATAATTCAGTAGAAAGAGTATGGGTTTAGACATCAGAAAACTTTGACCTATAGCTCTGTTTCTGTTTAGCTGTACAATGTTAGGCAAATCTTGTGATCTCTATAGACCTTGAGTGATTCAAACATTCACTTAATGGGCAAAATAATATGAGACATGGTTATGAAATTATTTTGAAAAGCAATAAGTGCTATAATGTTGAGGAACTAAAGGGGTTATTTAGTTAAGTAGAAATGTCTCTTCAACACAGTTGCATTTGCTTTATAGAGATATTTTTTCTGTGAGGTGACTGCCAATTTATAGGTATTTTGGTCAAATATTTGAAACCTATGTATAAGACAAACAAGCCCTTATTTGTAAAAGAATTCCTTAGAACGAAAAAGTCCGCCTATTTCCCCTCCTTTCTTTCACAGCAGATGTGCTAAACAAGTCTACGTATATTCACTGCTTCTACTTTCTCAGCTCATTCTGAGTCCTCAATACCAGGTAGTGTGGCTTCCACTTCCATCACTGTTCTTAGTTTTCTTGAAGCTCATTAGCCATCAACTGATTGTCTAATCCAACAGCCTTTTGCTAAGGCTTTGTACTGAGGATCGGCAATAGCATTACGTCTGTTCCCTTCTCTGGGTTCTTATGCCCACGCTCTGCCCCCCCCCGCCCCCCCCCCGCCTCAGTCAATTCCTGCATTCATTATGTATCTTCATGTTCTAAAGGGAAAAACAATGATAAGTTGTGGGAAAATGATAGCACATGAAACACAATGCTATAGGTAAGTTGTGAGACATAAAATAGTCTCTGTTCTATGACAGAATGTTAATTGATGGAAACTCAGAAAGAGAGGAACTGTGAGTGCCATCTTGTGGCAAAACATGCCCTACCACATCTAATTTGACATGCCAGCACACCCATCCCCAGTATTTTACCTGTATTCTGCCATTCTCTATATCATTTGACACTAAAGGCTGCTGTTTTGTGTTTTTGTAGAGACAGGGTCTCACTCTGTTGCCCAGACTGGAGTGCAGTAGCGTGATCATAGCTCACTGCAGCCTGGAACTTCTGGACTCAGGCAATCCTCCTGCCTCAGCCTCCCAAGTAGCTAGGACTGCAGGCACATGCCACCATGCCTGGCTAATTTTTTTTATTTTTTGTAGGGACTAGCTTTTTCTATGTTACCCAGGCTGGTCTCAAACTCCTGGGCTCAAGTGATTCTCCTGTCTCAGCCTCTGGAAGAACTGGGATTACAGGTATGAGCCACCACATCCAGCCAGGCCACTGTTTTCTGAAGCTTTTGTTTTTTAAAATTTTATTTCAAAATATTAAGGGGGTACAAATGTTTTTGTTACATGGATAGCTTTTGTATTGCATGAGTCAGGGCTATAAGTGTGCCTATCACCTAAATAGTGTTCCTTATAAATGGGGAAGGGGAAGGGGAAGGTTTTGTCCCTCTCCCCTCTCCTCCTCCCCCGTGCTTGATTTCCAATGATTTTTACTTCCCTCTGTGCGCATGTGTGCCCATTGGTTAGTTACAATTTATTAGAGAGCACATGTGGTGTTTGCGTTTTCATTCTTGAGATAGTTCATTTAGGATAATGATCTCCAGTTGCATCCAAATTGCTGCAAAAGGCATTAATTCATCATTTTTTATGGCTGAGTAGTACTCCATGGTATACATTTACCACATTTTGTTAATCCACTCATGAATTGATGGGCACTTGGGTTGATTCCACATCTTTGCAATCGTGAATTGTGCTGCAATAAACATTCGAGTGCAGGTGTCTTTTTGATAAAATGACTTCTCTTCCTTCGGGTAGAGTCTCTGAGTCACTGAAATAACTTTTAGTCTTTATCTTCCTTTATCTATCTTCTTCATTTTTTAAAATTCTATACCACATTATTTTATTTATTTTAATTAACAATAATTGTGTATATTTATGAGGTACAATGTGATATTTTGATCCATGTATTCATTGTAGAAATTTTCAATCAAGCTAATTAACATATCCAGACCTCACCAACTTATCAATTTTTTGTGGTGGGAACATTAAAAATCTATTCTTTTAGTGATTTTGAAATATACATTACATTATGATTAACTGTGGTCACCATGCAGTGCAATAGATCACTAAAACTTACTCCTCCAGTCTAACTAAGACTTTATACCCTTTGATAAAGATATTCCCTTTCCCCATCCCTCCTTCTACTCCTCAGCCTCTGGTAACCACCTTTCTACTCTCTGTTTCTATGAGATCGACTTCTTTAGATTCCAGTATAAGTTAGATAATATAATATTTGTCTCTTTGTGCCTGACTTATTTCACTTAACATAATGTCATCCAGTTCCATCTTGTGGGTATATATCCCAAAGAATTGAAATTGGTATGTTGAAGAAATATCGGCATTCCCATGTTTATTTCAGCATTATTCACAGTAGCCAAAGATATGGAAGGAAACTTGGTGTTCATCAGCAGATGAATGGGTGAAGAAAATGTGATATATATACACAATGGAATACTACACAGCCTTTAAAAAGTAGGAAGTCCTGTCAATCACGTTATTATTTTGAAAACTATCTCCTTTGGATCTCAATGCTATTACTTCCCCTTTGCTCTTGGATCATTCTATGACTTCCTCTTATCTCTTCTTGACAATTTCACTTACTTTTCTCCTGACCACTGTGACTCTACCCTGACTCAATCCTTAATAGAGTTGCAAATAAATACAGGACACCAGTTAAATTTGAATGTTAGATAAACAACAAATTTTTTTTTTAGCATGTGTCCCAACCACACGGGACAAACTTAACATTAAAAATGTATTCGTTATTTATCTGAAATTCAGATTCAACAGGGCATTTTGCATTTGTATTTGCTACATCTGGCAAGCCTAGTCATTAGTTTTTTCTTCTTTCTCCATTTATGTCAGATATGGAGATGTACTGCTCAGATTTCCCTTCAAAGAAGTACATGCCACCCAGCTGTAGGAGTGAGGTCAGCAGACAGCCTCCAGCTGTCCACCTCTTTAGGATCTGCCTTAGCTGCAGAGAGCTGCCTCATCCAAGGCCAGCCCTATGTGGGGCAGCCCACATCAGTGACTGAATGAGATAGGGCTGAAAGGTCCAAACATTGTGGTATAATTCAGGATATCTCTGAGAGGCAGTGTTTGCTTCACAGTTTCCTGGCAAGTTGGCTGAGGTGTTTTTATCCTACACTGCAATTTGACTTCTTTCTCTGACCAGTCTGCTTCCTTACCTTACTTTCAAAGGTGTTGATCCTCAATAAACATCCAGACTCTTACTCAGCTTTTGTTCTTGAAGAACCCAACCTGCAACACTCATCCTCTCAAGTAACTCATTCTTAGGACTTCAACTATGACCCTTCGAACCATCTTGATGTGTCCCAAGTATACATCTATGGATCTCTCACACCTGCAATCACAGCTGCCCATAGCACCTCTCCACATGAGGTCTGTTTTTCAGACAGAACTAAACTTATCTTTTTACTCATTTGTCCAACAAATACCTGTTGGGTACCTACAATATTCTAAGCACTGTATCACTGGGGTTATAACAATGGACCAAACACACACAGATCCCTGCCCATAAGCAGCTTACATTCTACTGGAAAAGACAGATAACAAATAATGTAAATAGGTAAAATGTATTGTAAGTTATAGAGCGACAAGTGCTAAAGAGAAAAAGAACAAGAGAGAAGGATAGGAAGTGTGTATGTGTGAGTATATGTGAGTGTTTGTTTTTTGAGGGGAGGAGGCAAAGGCTCATGGAAATTTTAGAAATGGTAGCCAAACAAGGGGTATTAATCAAAATAAGTTATGATATGCTATAGCACTAAATCTAGATATTGGTGGTTTAGCTCAACAAAAGTTTAGTTTTTGTCCATAGGAAGTCTAATATAGGTGACTCATCACCTCATGCAGCGACTCAGGATTCCAGGCTTCCTCCATATTGTGATGCTGCCACAGAGACCTATTGTGTCTAGCAGCAGAGAGATATGAAGGTGGATCTGCATCCAGCAAGTGCCTTAGACTGGAAGTAGTGCACATTCCTATTTGCCAAAACTTAAGTCACATGCTCCCACCCTGTCTACAAGGAAAGCCAGAAAATGTCCTCCTATCTTTCCAGGAAGAGGAAATGGTACATTGGTCATGCCATTTTTGTATCCTGCCATAGAAGTCTTTGCTGAAAAAGAGGTATTTGAGTAAAGACCTGAGAAATTTTCCCAGAAATTTTGGTCTTATTTATTTCAAATATATTATTGCTCACAAACCCCTTTCCTGTTGAAACTTGCAATTATCTTGCTTTCTTCTTTCATCTTCTCTAGCTAACCAGTCAAAAGCCTATCTCTTGTCTACAGTATTATGAGAATCTCCTCTTCTATCTCAAGCCCTTCTCTATTCTCCAGTCCCTAGTCCATCTTCCCTGCCATATTGGAGTGAAAGTTCTAAAGCAAAAATCCTGTTGATTGATAATTTTCCTTAATAATTTGTTATTGATATAACAAAACCAATTCTAACCATGCATCTGTGACTTTCCCATTAACTACTCTTATATACATGCATTAAAAGTTATAACAAAGAGCAAGACTGAAAAAATATAAACATTTAAGTACAAATGAAAAATCTTCCTAATAAAAATTTAGCTATTTATTAATCATTGCCCACACTAATTGGTAAACTAAATTTTCTCTAAGAATTAGAGATTTTCTACCTTTTGTGCTTGATAATAGTTTCATTTTTATGTCAGCACTTTGCAAATTGCCATCAGCTGTTAAACTATGTGCCCATAATCGATCAGAAAAAAGACATCACCTGCTTTCTGAGCACTTTGTACATACCTACATCTCAGAACCACCCTTCTCATTCTGCCTTCCTACATACACTATTTCTCCCCCTTTCTCTCTCCCTCCCTTTGCCCTTTCATTCTTATAGAGAAAACAATGTCAAGTCCATGTTATTTAAAAAATTTTTCTCAGAAAATTCCAGCTTGAAAAATAAAAAAAATATATCATGGGAGACGTTTATGCTTGTAACTAATGTGTGGCTCTCTAGAAAGTCTCTTCCAAATCAGACAACTCCCTACCCTTTGATGTCAGCCTCTTGTTAAAAACATAGATTAACTCCAGTGGTTTGGACTTGAAGATATATACCACTGTAAGCCAATATTAGGACTGGTTTCTAGTTTGTTAGGTTTTTTGAGATTAGGAACTTTGTCTTATTTATTGAATATTCCCTTTACCTCACTCATTGCATGCTATGACTATTTCAATAAATGTTGAATTAATAGATGAATGAATGCAAGATTTTCCTAAAATATCCTTACTAGTTTTGCTTCTCAATATGTAAAAACACATTATAAAAGAAAAGTTTTTGAACAATACATATTAATTTTCTAATTCTGATGATAATACCCTATTAGGGCTTAAGTGGGTAGAGCAGAGCCCATGGTGTGTGTAAATACATTAGCTTTTTCTGGTATTACTACTTGTCTGAGCTCTCTCCCTGAATAAAGGGATGGAATGGTGGAAAGTGGTACCTCTCCTTACTTGGGCTCTACTTGCGCACATAGAGTGAGTTGAATAATATGAGAGATCTTCTTTCTCTAGGTTTATGATAATTGATTCCACCCTACCCAAGTGTCAGTTTCAATGTATGAAAGGAGCTCTGAGTCTTTTGGAAGAGAGAGGGAAAGATTGAATGAATTCAAGGTATTCCTTTATTAGTGATTTCAGGGTGTAGTCTTCCTCAGAGCTTTTAATGGCTTATCTCTGCATCTAACAGATGACAGAAAATGAGACACTGAAAAACAGATTTTTCCCCCTCATGGGCTACATTCATATCAGTGCATTTACGTAGAATCCTGCTCCTGAGCCTGTGTTCTGCGCAGTAACCAAAATAGGAGCTGAATCTCATACTACAGCTTAAAATTCATCTCTCACTTAAGATCTATTTCACTGTGTCAATTGGATATTCATTTACAAGTTGATATAAATCTCAAAGATGATATATCTTGGATTTCTGTTATATCATAAATGAAGTCCGTTAAACCTGTGATTTAGAACTTTATCCTTTATTTGACTTTCACAACTTCTTTAAGATGATTTCTACTGAAAGGAGAAAACCTCTTCTCTACCAGAATTTAATCTCCCTTGTGATTTATCTGTAAAAACTTCATAGATTCATGGAAACTGAGAGCAGAGAATGGATGCACATTGAAGATCATCTGATTTTACCACCTCCTTTATAGATAAGCTAAGTGAGGCTCAGTGAGGACAAAGGATTTGCCCAAGTAGCCAGTACAGAAGCAGTGTACTGAATTCTCATAATTTTATGTTGCTTTATGATCTATTTTGAATATAAATGTAACTTTCTCATACCAGAAGAAGAGCTCAATCACCCTTGACACAGTGTCCAGTTCTGTACCTCCTCCCAGTTCCTCAATGTGGTTGATCTAGAGTCTACTTATATAACCACCTCCTGGTGACTACCTACCTATGGGACAGCTAGATACAAACTACTTAACTTGCCCCACTGACCCTTACACTCCGCATGGACTGCGTTAGGTAAGCCACAGGGACCACTTCTCAGTCACAGGATGACCCCACAGAACTCGTGCATGCTTGCTGTAAATCCAATCAGAACTTCCTGAGGAAAACCTACTTCACAGCCTGAATCCCAATAAAGGTTTTGTCCCACAGGTCCCTTTCTCTCTCTCTCTCTCTCTCTCTCTCTCTCTCTCTCTCTCTCTCTCTCTCTCTCTCTCTCTCTCTCTCTCTCCCTCTCCCTCTCCCTCTCCCTCCCTCCCCTCCCTCTCCCCTTTCTCTCTCTGATTGAGCACTCTGCAGTCTCTGGACTTCTCATTGGCCCTCATGGGCAACCCTCTTCTGCTAGCATTTGTAATATTCATAAAATGCTTCTGTAATTTCATGTGTTTTGTTGTTCTCCTCCTCTGTGTCTCACCTGACCAACACACCTGAACACAACTAGGAGAGCCTCCTCCCAGTCAGGGCTTTCCTAGAGAGTGACCATCTTGGATTATGGCCACTCTCAAGAGAGAAACCTCAACACCAAATTAGAAAGAAATCACAACAAGCAGAATCCTGGTCTTCTTACTCCTTCTATGTATAGATATGGTCTTGGCTAGGATTGTGTCCAATCTGCTTGCATTAAGCATACCTGTGCTACGAAGGGCCACATCATATTTCCCTTGATTTAAACTACCACCAAGAAATCTTGGTGGAATGAGAGAACCTGTGAATTCAAGTAAGTATAAGTAGTTAAGTGTGGCTATAGCACAGGGAGAAAGAAGATGTGACAGGGGAAGAGGAAGGGCAGGAAATAAGGGCTCTTTCATAAAGAACCTCCAGTTTGCTCTCAATGCAACAAGGATTTTATCAGGACTTAACATAGAGTTATTTTTTTTTATTTCAGCATATTATGGGGGTACAGATGTTTAGGTTACGTATGTTGCCCTTGCCCCCCCCAAGTCTGAGTTTCAAGTGTGTCCATCCCTTGGATGGTGTGCATTGCACTCTTTGTGTATGCATATACCTGTCCCCTCCACCCTCCTCCCCCTCCCCTTGCCCAACATCCAATAGATGTTATTCTTATATGTGCACTTATGTGTTGATCAGTTAATACCAATTTGATGGTGAGTATATGTGGTGCTTGTCTTTCCATTCTTGGGATACTTCACTTAGTAAAATGTGTTCCAGCTCTATCCAGGAATATACAAGAGGTGCTATATCACCATTGTTTCTTAAAGCTGCATAGTACTCCATGGTATACATATACCACATTTTATTAATCTACTCATGTATTGATGGACACTTGGGTGTCCACCACATCTTTGCAATTGTGAATTGTGCTGCTATAAACATTCGGGTGCAGGTGTCTTTTTTATAGAGTATCATTTGTTCTTTTGGGTAGATGCCCAGTAATGGGATTGCTGGATCAAATAGTAATTCTACTTGTATCTCTTTAAGGTATCTCCATAAATTGCTTTCCACAGAGGTTGCACTAGTTTGCAGTCCCACCAGCAGTGTATGAGTGTTCCTATCTCTCTGCATCCATGCCAACATTTATTGTTTTGGGACTTATTGTTTGGTTGTAGGGCAAAAGAAAATCATAGAGGACAAACAGCAAATTAATAACGCTAATAGAAGAGAAACAAAGATTCAACCATCTTGTTTTCAAAACATCAACCATC
>CAUYSK010084620.1:0-20253 GCA_963575035.1 Avahi laniger
TTTTTTTTTTTTTTTTTTTTTGAGACAGAGTCTTGCTTTGTTGCCCAGGTTTAGAGTGCAATGGCATCAGCCTAGCTCACAGCAACTTCAGACCCCTGGGCTTAAGCAATCCTCCTGCCTCAGCCTCCCGAGTAGCTGGGACTATTGGCACTTGCCACCATGTCTGGCTAATTTTTTCTATTTTTAGTAGAGGCAGGGTCTCGCTCTTGCTCAGGCTGGTCTTGAACTCCTGAGCTCAAGTGATCCTCCCACCTCGGCCTCCCATGGTGCTGGGATTACAGACATGAACCACCGCGTTCAGCCTCTATTTTTAATTATTTGAGGAATCACCATACTATTTTCCATAGCAGCTGTACGATTTAACATTGCTTTGCGGGTTTTTTTTTAGCCTTCTAAAGATTCCTTCACTATTGTTTTTGTTTTTAATTTTATTTATAGTCACTTTTCTTCGTTCTAAATCTTTACTGTTTTTTTTTTGGCAAGAGTTCAAGGCAGAGTCGAAGCAAATGGCAAATGTGCATGTTCAATCTGTCGTCAGGAACTGGATGCCAGGAAGTCTTGTTGAGTGCATGCAGCTGAGCAGTGCGTCAAAGCCCTCAGGGTCTGCAGCCTTCCAAAGTGCTTGTATAGTAGTGGAACAGATTCTACCTTTGTGGAACAGGTGGGAGAGTGAAGTCTGTTGTATCCAGCAAGTGTGCCTCCATGTCTCTGTCGAGAGCCTGTTGAGGGAGGTCCTGGGCACAAACCAGGAGACCCACAGCTGGTGCCTGGCAAAAAGGTGCATCCACACATGAGACAGGCTGAGCTGGGGCTCACCTTACCGTGCCTTGGTCCCTGGGGGTGGTGACCACACGGTGGAGGTCACACAGATGCTGGTGGATGAGTCAATCAGAGGTTCCTGAGGCTGAGGCAAGCAGGTGGTTGAGGGCAATGTACCAGGCATGGGAGCCAGGCTCAGTTCTGCCTCTCACCATTTGTCCACAGACAGGTGCCCTGTCCCTGTGGGCTGCAGTTTTCTTTTTCTAAGGCCTCCAGGGTACAGGCTACATTTTCCTGGGCTGATTGGGCCTGTTTTTCTGACCAATGTTACTTGCATGTGAAAAGTGGTGCCTCCCAGGGACAGAGGCCTGGTTGGAAGGAGTGTGAGGCCCATCTCAGAAGGGACGACCATCTTGTATGTAGAGGCCTCTAGTCTGGATTCAGGGAAAGCAGGGCCTCTGACAGATGAACCTAGAAGTGGATCTCGTGGCTGCAGACTGGGTTCTAGCTGTGAGGGTGCCCCAGTGCTGCAGCCTGGATGCAGGTCATCCAGACCGGGCAGGTGGGACCACACAGAGCCCCAGACCCTGAGGCCCTGGCCCATATGGTGCTCTGATACCTCATGTGCCTTATGGGGGGTCTTTGAAGCCATGGCTGCCAAGGCTGAGCCCTGATTCCCCTGTACACGCCACCCAGGACCCCACGGGTATAAGATACCAGGACAAAGGCACACAGACCTCTCTGTGGAGGGCAATGTCTTGGGGTCCCCCCGAAATGCAGCCTGGAACACAAACTCCCCTAAGAAGCCCCAGCCAGGGGGTATGGTCCAGCCACACATCTGCTGGTCAGCAGTCCTAACTACTCACTTTCATACTCTCAAGGTGCCCACTTTGGGCTGAGTGCTGTGCTGAGCAGTGGAGACACATTTCCACAGCCTCCATCTCAAGGTGCAACATTTCAAGGCCCCACTGGAAGAGGCTGAGAAGGTGAATTATGATGCCAACAGGAACATAGCCCCAGGACTCCACCTGCTTCTAGGAAGGTCCAAGAAGACCAAGGCCTGGAGTTCACCAAGACCCCACTACAGCCCACAGGGCCAGATGCAGGATGTTCAGCACCTGGCTCTGCTACTCCGTGCAGGTTCTCCACAGCCAGACACTGTCTCTGCTGTGATCTTGTGTTGAAAAGCGCATACCTGGGGCACAAATGCATGGCTTCCAAAATCTCCCACAAACAGCTGGTGTGCTGGACGGTGCCTATGCCTGACGCACTGTCTTCAGGACCTGCCACAGCCCTGTAGCCTCCACCCCACCTTTGTGAGCCCACACCCTGGCCCCACAGCAGTGGGGCAGCCACTTCCCCCAGCATCTGGGCTGGGGGCAAGGCCCTGACCAGGGGCTCAATCTCTGCAGAGGCAAAGGCCTGGCAAGGGTGGACTCTCATCACAGCAGAGCAGTCTGTGCATGTCTGACCTGAGGGCGTGCATGTGTGTGTGCATGTGTGCACGTGAGTCTGGGTGTTGGTTCCTTGGCTGTGCCCTGTACATGCCCATGACTTTGGGGTGGATGACCTGCCACAGACAAGGAGCTGCCTGTGGGCCTGCTCTGTGCTCACTGTGCCCAGCTAGGGACTCAGTCTGGCTACTAGGGTAGCTGCATAGGAGCTGTCTGGCTGACAGGACCATGGTCCAGGCCCAGACAGACCCAGAACATCAGCTATGGGAGCCCCAGGCAAAATCTGGCCTCCTGCATGGCCCTGGGCAGCTATAAGCAAGTGGGTACCTCTGCTGGCCCTAACTTCTGACCCCTAGGGCAGCTCAGGTCTCGCTAGACCTGAACACAACAAGCCCATCATCACACTCAACCTGCTCACAGGAGCTTTCTGCTGGAATACTCCATCCAGACCCAGACAGCCTGAGTCTCACCGGCATGGTCACTACTCCTAAGCTGCAGGAGCAGAAAGCAAGTGTGGCAAGCACGCAGGGGCCTGACCACTGCTGCCCTGTCCGCATCAGGGAGGTTGACTAGCCATGGTGGGCTTGGAGCAGAGTGGACACTGGCTGGCCGAGACACTGAGGCCCATGTTCTTATCTCTGCCAGGACGGCCTGGGGCTCTTCTCAGGGCCCCTGACAATGCCCAAGTCCCAGCAGAAACCCAGGTGTGGGGTTTTTCAGGAGACACGTACATCCTCTCAGAGGTGGCACTCCTGTGTGGCAGGCCCTGTTGGGGCTGCTGGGACCTGTCCATGTGCTGCCTGGCACAGACCAGGAGCCTTCCACAGTCCTTACCTGAGCTAGCAGCAGAGCCTGGAGGTGCCGAGGGTCCTGCACACTGGGCCTTACCTTTGGTGTCGTTGACGGGATCCATGTGCCGGTAGATGTAGCCCTCCAGGTAAGAGTGGAACTTGGGCGTGGGTGGGAAGAAGG
Organism: Avahi laniger; assembly: GCA_963575035.1. NCBI lineage: Eukaryota > Metazoa > Chordata > Mammalia > Primates > Indriidae > Avahi > Avahi laniger. Next base: position 3,186 of record CAUYSK010084620.1, read on the forward strand.
CCAGGCAAATGGCCATGAGCTCCCACCCACGGGCCAGGCTCTCAAGGCGGAAGTTCTCAGTGGTCTGCCGGCACAGCTGGATGTAGAGCTCGTCCCGCAGGCCCTGCACGCTCCAGCCCTTGGTGACAACCTCCAGGGCCACGTGCAGCGGGTCCGCCTTGGCCCGCCGGTCGCCCATGTACATCTGGATCAGCTTAAAGAGCTCACAGGCCTCCTTTTTCACGTGCCGGTCGCTGGTCACAATCATGGGCTTCTTGATGGACTCGCTGCTCCAGGCTAGCATGTTGGCGATGGACACCTTCCGCCGGAAGAGGCCCTGGGTGTGCTTGTTGAAGTGCTTGGAGGCCCAGTTCTCAATGTCTGTCTCTGAGGAGGGCTTGCGCAGCGTGAAGGTGGGGAAGACGCAGCTGGAGCTGGGCATCACACTGCGGCTCTGCCGGCTGCTCTCAAACTGGGCACAGGCACCGAGGTCCTCAGACTGAGAAGGACAAATGGGGCTGAGCCATTAGGGGCTGGGAGTGGGCCAGGCAGCTGGCTCACCTCGACCATAGTCCCAGAAATGTGTGCTGGGGGCCCCACCTGACCCAGCCAGGTGAGAAGCTGCCCTGCTCACCACAAGGCTGCCTGAGGTGGAAGGTCCAAGAGGGGCCTGGTGAGGCAGAGCAGCCAGAAAAGCCATGCTGTCAGGGAGCCCAGTGACCTGGCTGATGGCAGGGGGAGGAAGGCATGAGGATTCATCCCTAGCCTGGGGCTGATCTCATGCTGCTGCCTCCTAAGGAAGTGCTAGCGTCCTCCTATAGGGGCAGAAAGTGGCAACTCACACTGTGTAAGGCCAGTGTCTAATCCCCAATCCCACTTCTCCTGGCATCCATGTGACCCCGAGGCCCTTCTTTCTACCTTTATCCTGGGAGCTGGTCCTCCAGGAGGACCCTCCCTCTCTGTGTTGCTCTTGGGGGACCTTGACCTGTGCGGCCCGAGCCTCTCTGTACTGTCCTCTTCCCATGTCACAAGCAGTGGACGCAAACACTGACTGGAGGCTGCTCTGAGCTATGCAACCTGGAGGGTCACTAAGGCTATGTCGCAGCTCTTGAGGCAGGCTGTCTCCACCCTAGGAGGCCCTTTGGATTCTTATTTCACCCGCCCTGACCCTCAGGCCACTAGCCGGACCCAGTAGACACCAAGCCTACCCTCAGCCTTGGCTTCCTGTGTCTGCAGCAGCCTGGTGTGATCACTGAGGGTCAGGAAGCAAAAACGAGGGCATCAGAGCACATGGAGTCCTGGGGGCCTGGAGGTCTCCAGAAAGGAGGACCTTCGACACTGATGCTCAGGCACTGAGCTGCTGGACGGAGCCACATGTAGGTGCCGAGGGGGTTGTACCACACCTGCTCCTGGCACCAATGGGGAGCATGTCAGGCTGGGCCTCTGCTCTGGCTCCAGCTGTGGCTACGACACCCCAGGACTCCCCAGGCCGGCCTCTTTAGCAGCTCTTCCTGCCTGGGGAGCCCCCACCTGGGGACTGGCTCTGAGAACCACTACAGGGTGCCTGATGCCCCAGCTGCTCCTTTCCTCAGCGCCCAGGGACAGTGTCGGGAGGCTGCCCTCCCAGTCTGCCGTGGCCTCTGTGCTTCTGCAGCCTGGAGTCAGGTCATGCCCTCAGCTCCAAGTGACCTGAAGAACCTGTCTAAGAGCCCCAAGTCACCCTCTGTGGAGGCCTCGGGGTGGGCTCGCCGGCTGTGTCCTCACAGCCCACTGGTGCGCTTAGGGCCTCAAGATGACAGGCATCAGGACCACTATGTGCCACACTAACATTGTATATGCCAGAAACACCTGAGCCTGGCCTGCTGCCCACCCTCCCCACCCCACATGCTGTCCCCAAGCTCTCAGGCCAGCCTGGGGGCCTGGTGGGCCTGGGGACCCCTGAGCTCACCACGGTGCCCCTCACCTGTGAGGGGTGGAGGTAAGGCTCCGGTGAGGCCAAATTGGTCTGCACGGAGATGCTCTTCTCAAGCAGGATCTGCGGGAAGCCGAGCTTCTCGAAGGTGCTCCTCTTCCAGTGCCTGCTCTCCTGCTGGGCCAGGGCCTCGTCCTCGCTGAAGGCGCGCACCACAGGCCCGGGCATGGGCAACGGCAAGGCGCCGTCGCTCTCATAGCCCGAGCCGTCCTGCTGGGAATCCCAGCTGCTCCTCTGCTTCATGTGGAAGTGGACCTGCTGTGCCTCCCAGGCCAGCCGCGCCTGTGCCAGGAAGGGCTCAGCAGTGCCCCGCAGTCCATCCGCCTCGCCCTCTGTGAGCTTCACTGGGGCAAGGCTGGGCCCACAGGGGGGCCGTTCCTCTGCCAGGGGCTGCTCGTGGAGCAGGTCCCCTGGGCCATCGGTGGCAGAGGTGTTAGGGGCCTGGCACAGAGAGGGCTTTCTGCTCTTCCTCTTGCGTGTGCCTGGGGAGTAGCCAGTGGATGACATGGTGTCCTGCTGGCTGGACCAGGACATGGTGTCCTCCTGGGCCTGCGGCAGTGGTGTGTGCACTGGGCCAGGCCGGAGCTCGGGCCCCTCCATGGTGCTATAGTCTCCGGACTTGACACCCAGTCGTTGGTCCCTCAGCAGGCAGGGGCTGGGCTGTAGGGAGTAGGAGCCGCCCCCAGGGTTGGGTGTGTACTTGTGCCGGGGACCGGCGCGCAGCTTGGGGCTGGAGCCCGCCTGCTCCACGTACACCAGCTGCCGCACATACTCCTTGCCCGCGGGGCTGTATTCCAGGCTCATGAAGCGCTCCGGGCACTTCTGTTTGGTGAGCACTAGCTGCTGGCAGGGTGAGGGGGGCGCCTGCTTGGACGATGGCAGGAAGGCGCGGGGCTTGCGTCCCGGCGACCTCTGGGGCGAGCTGGCCTGGAAGCTTCCACTGGCCTCATACTGCACGTCCATGGGGGGCTCGTCATAGATGGGAGCCTGGTATTCCACTGGGGGCTCTTCGTAGAGGGGCGGCTCATAGCCGTAGCGTGGGGAGGAGGGCTGCGAGTCACTGGAGGGTTTTCGGGGCTGGGCCAGCAGCGGGGAACAGCTCCCGGGGAGCTCGGCCCTCTTTAGGAATGGGGATGGCCTCCTCTCTGGGAAGAAGATGGTGCCGTCGGCCTCTGGGGAGAAGGTCTGCAGGCCGGGCGAGTGCTGGCTGCCAGAGGGTCTGCGGGAGCGGCCCCCAGGTTGGCTGTCTGGGGGGCAGCCATTGCCCTGGGGGGCAAGGAAGCTGGGCTCACGGTCAGCCACCTTGATGAGCACACGTTCCTTGGTGCCTGAGTTCCACCGGAGCGAGGAGGTCCTGTGTGGGGAGTGGACAGGCATGGTTACTCAGGGGAAGTCAGGGAGCATGGGCTCACAGCATCCTCCCCACCCTGTTTCCCTGGGAACCATCTGTGTGCCGTTTCTCAGTCCTTGCTGCCTGGAGCAGCTGCCCCTCATGCACTGCCCAGCCCACAGCCCTCCCCTCCAGGGCTCTCCGCAATGGCTGCTGCCCCCATTACATGCCCGCTCCTGTCTCCAGCCCAGCACCAGGCACACAGCTGCTTCTGTAACTGAGGACTGGCAGCCCTGCCAGGGATCTCTTGCTTCTGGATTCCATGTGCATCTTTCCTAAGCTGTACACTGAGCCCTGCTACAGGATTTACTCCTGGACCCAAGGCCTGCCTGTGTGCTCCTACCAGCAGTGGGGTCAACCACCAATGGCCCCAGCAGTCCAGGTGAGCCCAGCAGAGCACATCACCAGCATCTCAGGGCTCCACTTTCAGCCAGAGGCTCCTGTAAGCTTTAAGACAACTGACCATTCTCTCCTGACTCTGTCCCAAGTTACCATTTTCACCTGGACCCAGACAACATTGTCCCTCTAGCTCCCACCAACACTCACATCAGGCTAAGGGCACCCACAATCCCCGAGGGCTGCACTGTCCGAATGCCAGACCTTCTACCCAATGGGGATCGCACTAGTTGTTGGGCCTCTTTTGAGCCTCACTGACTCATTGAAACTAAGTAGTTTAAAAACAACAGGAATTTATTTCTCACAGTTCTAGAGGCTGGGAAGTCCTAGATTCAGGTACCAGCAGATATGGTGTCTGGTGAGGGCCTGTTTTCTGGTTCATAGATGGTCCCTTGATACTGTGTCCTCACATGGTGGAAGGGGTGAGAGGTCTCTCTTATGCTGCTTTTTATAAGGACACTAATCCCATTCATTAGTCCTATTAATCCCTCAATCTGTCCTCATGACCTAACCATCCCCCAAAGGCTGTACCCTCTAATACCATCACCTTGGTGGTTGGAATTTCAGCATATGAATTTGCGGCGGGGCAGGGGTGGGGGTACACAAACATTCAGACCACGTATCCATCTATTGATTTCTTAGTTTTTGTTGTATTTTTCAGTTTTAGATACCAATTTGATTATTTTTAATTGCCATTTAATATTTTGTGTCTATAAATCATATTAATTACAGTCTATGTCTGATAACTCCAAAATGTAGATCTGTGGGTCTGTTTCAATTTTTAATAAATTCTGATAAATTTAGACTGAAATTTTGGTCATTATGTATGAAAAATTATAGAGATAATTTGGGCTTTGCATTTACTTGTTTCTGGCAGGCAGTTAGAGTACGGGCAGATCACCCAAACCCTGTCTGAGGCTGAGGTGACTGGATGCCGTGCTCATGCCTTGAGGGCTGGTCTAATTATGGCTCACCTTGTTCCTAGGTGTAGCCTTTCAGTAGTAAAAGCACAGACTGTGAGCTGGGGCTGCTCCTTGGTAGTTTCTAAACACTGAATGTTTGGCCTTCTAGCCTGGAGGAATCCCCCAAGGCCCACTCAGCTGCTCAGCCTCTCAGATCATCCTCAGGGCCAGCATCACATATGTGCCAGGGCCACCAATCTCCAGGCCAGGCAAGATCTCTGAGGACTTCAGAGTGACTGTATATGTTCTGTTTAGCTTGTCCAACTGTTTTTGAGTGTGGAGGTTGGTCTTCAATAAGTCTGTCCACTGGAAATCCTGAACATCTCAACAAGCCAGATGGGCAGTCTGGTCCTGCTGCTTCTGTCCCTGACTGATGCTGGGTCTCTCTGGACGAGGCTACAACTCCTCATCACCTGGGCAGTGGGGGAGGCATGGCCAGGTGCTTGTCCCTGGCATTTTTCCTCTTGGCTGCTGGAGGCTGCTCATATCTGCCACCAGGGGCCAGCCAAGTGGAAGGAACAGTGGAGCCAGATCCCCGAGGGCTGGCTGCAGCATCAACCCCTCCACTGTCTGGGGAGACATGGTGTGAAAGGCTCTGGAGCCCAAGAGATCTGGGACTGAACACCACCTGTCGCTCCCTGCTACAGGCTTAAGTTTCATCCAACATCTTTCTGTCTCAGTTTCCTCATCAGTTATTATGAAGATTCAACAACACAGTGTGTGTATGATAAAGTCTTTAGCTCAGGACACACAGAAAACACTCAGTAAATGTGAACCTTTATTTTTGCCCATCTGTGCCTCTATTTACCACTCAATAGATATTGCCTTAGCCCCCGTGCTGGGCTGGGTACAAGGCACAGCCGACACTCAACCACAGGTACAAAGGCTGTGTGGCCTGAGGAGGCACCTCCCCAGCTGTCAGCCGGGGTCCCTGAGTTAGAATGAGAAGCCATGGGATGCAAGGAGGGCGGGGGTGAGTGTCACTGAAAGGCTTGCTGGTCAGATAACACACTTTATTCCGGGAACTGAGAGTGGTTGGCCCAGTCAGGGCAGAAGAGGGAGGAAATGGCCATGCAGATCACGAGGAGGGGAGGCCCGCCTGGCTGCAGGTCCATGTGCCAAGCACCTCCTCAAAGTAGGCCCAAGGCCCATGCAGGGCACCCGAGTCATGGGCTCTATGTCACAGATGGGGATGCATCAAGAGGCCCAGAGACCACACCCCATGGATGCCCAGCTTGTCTTCTGAGATCTCTCTCACCAACCTGCCTCACTCGCCCTTCCATAGTCCAGGCAGGGCAGCCCCTGAGCCCTGCCAGACCTTTCTGCAGCCCCATGCCTGTGTTCCCCCAAATCCACTGCCCTGCCCATCTCAGCTCCCCAGGCCTCACATCCAGGCCCAGGCCCTGTCCACTGTCATTCTTGTCCATTGGCTGAGCTTGCCGCTCCCTACCCCTGGGGCCCATGGGCAGCCCCAATGGCTCTGTGCCTTTAGCTGCCTGCCAGGCTTCCTCCTGGGATGTGTCTGCCCATTCCACCCAGCCCAGCCTCCCTAGCTGGCCTCCCAGGTCCTCCTCCTGAGCACAGGTCGTCCCATCTCTCCAGGGGCAGGTAGGACCCGGACCTCTCTTTCCTCACACTCCCCAAACCCGAACTTCTCCTCCTCATCCCTTCCCTAACTCCTGTACCAGAGCTCTGTAGGATGGAGGCACTAGGGCAGGAGACCTTCTCCCCATCTCTAAATGAAGTGGAATCAGCCACCCCCAATACAGGGTGTGCAGTGGACATTTTCAAACCACAAGAGAAGCTGGAAAACCTGGAGATGCTAGAAGTCAGGCAGGCCGGGTAGGGACAATGGCTTGATTCAGCTCAGAGCCCTGCAGGCCATTTCTCCCAGGGCCTATTTTCAAAGGAAGAATTGAGTACACTGCACAAAACCCAAACCAGAACAACACCAAAGCCAGAGTGCGTCTCTGCGGCTGTATGGGGATGCCTAAGAACAAGGGGAACAGGGTGTGGGTTTCAGAAGAAAACCTCTGCACCAAAATTGTTAAGTGCAGATACGATTATGCTCACACAGAACCAGAAGCAGCCATATGTCTGAAATTATGTTTGAAAAACAATTTTCCTTCCTAGTGCTTAGGTCACCCCAAGCCCTCACTGCCATCCTTGACCAGGGGCCTCCAGCAGTCGTTGGGACATGGCTGATCCTGGACAGGCTTCCTTCTGAATCTCCTCCTCCATGAAGACCCCATCCTCAGGTTTGTCTGTGGAGGTCAGCTTCCCCTGTGCATCCTGCCCTGGCTGGGTGAGTGCACCTAATTCTAAAGCTACGAGCTGCTGCTGACGTCCCGGTATGCAGGCCTGCCCTTGCTCCTGAGTGGGACCCCGTGGACATCTGGTTAGAGCACTGGGTGTTGGCCTGCTTGTCTCCCTCACATTGTCCCCACATCCTGCCAACTTTACCTTCTAAATATTTCTCAAATTCACTGACCCTCTATCCCCAGTGTTGCCCCTACTTGGGGCATGAGATGTCACTACTGGAGCTCTACATCTGGAACTTCCGCTCTCCACCACAAGAAACCCAAAGCCCATCTGTGCCCACGGGTGGAATCACAAAGACGGCACCTTGCAAGATGTGAAAACACCAGGGTGGTGACTATGACCTGGGAAGGTCCTGGAGAATCGCAGGGAGAGTGAACTCAGGCAACTCCATTTTCGGCTGCTGATCTAGATGTAATCTCTTCATTTGAACTCCTGGGTGCTGGTATCAAGCTGGCACTTTTTTTTTTTATCCCAGTGAGCAGAGAGCACTAGAAGCTATTTGCTTGACTGGCTGGGGCAGCCTTTGTTGCATCCCCAGACTGCATCCACTCCTAGCTTTCTTTTACAATCGATCTCACAGGGGTTTTATTTCCTGCCACCCCACATGACATCGTGCTGATCTTCTACACTGAGAATGGCTTGTGAAAGGAAGTGTCAGGCATGCCTAGGGTGCAGAGTGGCCATCCAGGCCTCCAGAGCCCAGCAGGCCCTGGCTGGCTCTGGTCCCTTTCTGCAGGCCAGTGAGACAGGGGTGGGGCTGGGCACCAGCTCCCTTCCTCACTTTTGGGAAGCACTTGTAAGGTGGTGGCAGCTCATACCCCTGGCAGCCCCTGGTGGGAGTCCAGCCAGGTGCTGCCTCAAGAGGAGCTCTGCATGGGACCCTGGCACGCACAGTACTCTGCCCCAGGGATGTTGTCACCTTCTGTACCTGTGCTTGGCTCTACCCAAGCTATGCAGTGGGCCCTCTCACCAAGACCCCCCAGGGAAAAAAAACTTCCCTTTCCAGAAGCCATAGATCATGAGACTTGGATGATAAGAACTTGCTGGCAGATTCAGTTGGGCACACACAGGCCTGCTTTCAAGCAATTGATGATTTGGGGAGTGCAAGTCCCACCTCTGTTCACCATGAGAACACATGGAGGTTACAGATTCTCAGCAAAAAGGATTGAGAACGAGTCAGGATGGGGTCTGACCATGTACTTCCCTCACTTGCTCCACCCTCCCTGTTAAAAATATACACGTCAACCTAGGACGCAGAGATCCCACTGAGGTGAGTGCCTTGCTCTTGCACCCCACCCGGCACCCCTTCTACGGACCCAGCCTCTTCCTCCAGACATCCCCGGACCTCAGCCCCATGGTCTTAGTGACGAGGACAACAACAGCAGCAGATGGAGGGGTGGGAGGGTGGCTAAGCTGCCTGGCATGGAGTAGCCCCCAACCAAGTCACTGGACTAGAACAGACCACACTGGCCAAAGGCAGGAAGCATCCTTCAGGCTGGGGTGGCGCTCATAGCAGACACGCTGGGCTAGCTGACAAGGTGGCATGTCCTCTGCCACCAACTAAGTCCCAGGATACAGAGGTCCCACAGAGCTCAGTGTGGGCTTGTGGTCTCCGTCTCCAATCCTTAGCTGACAACCCAGAAATGCAGCTGCTCACACCGTCAATGGACTGATGCACCAGTAGTCCCAACGGGATCCTCAAATGGAATCATCAGCAAGGCGCAAGGCAGTGAGTGCTCAGAGGGGCAGAATACACAACAAGGCAGCAGCTGTAGCAAGTGCAGCCACCGGGTGGCAGAGGGGTGCAGGGACCTCAAAGAAGATCCTTGGACCTTGGTGGAGACCAGGACCTGTTGAGTCAGCCTGTGTGGGTGGAGGTGGCTCCATGGGGCCAAAGGAGACTCAGCTACCAGAGTGGCCTCAGAGGGGTGAGGGAGGCAGGACGCTGGGGTGGGCTCAGCTCTGGACCTGCGACCCACCCTCAGTATAGCCAGGAAGGCCCAGAAGATCCTCTTCAATCCACCTGACACCTGCAGTGGCATGGTGTACCTGCTTCCCCGAAGCCTGTAGAGGATGTCGGAGATACCACTAGTGAACCTTGGCTTTGGGGGGCAATGGCACCCTGGGGGTGGCATTGTTGTCCACCAAAAACCAGGTAGACATACACACCACAAAGGGTGCAGCTACCCCGGTCTGCTAGAGCGCTGCTCAGTCCACAGGGAAACAAATGTCTGGTGACCAAAGCCGCAACCTGATCTGCAGTGAGGATGGCTCCTCTACAAGCTTGGTCAGTTCACGGGAACCACCGAGTCAGCTGCTGCCCTGGCCTGTCTCACTGATGGGGACATGGAAGAACAGGAAGACTCTGAAACGTGGCCATGATCAGATAGCCACACTGCTGGGACCAGGGTGGTCTCGAATTCCTTCCACAGCCTGGTGTTTAGCAAATATAAACTCAAACAAACCTAGTTATGCCACCATACTTCAGTTGTTCAACTGGGCAAACTGCCGAAGCCTGCTCAGGTCTTCTAATTTCTCCTCAGTTGTGACACTGCTCCTAGGTGGCCCACACTGGGGACACCCAGGCCACCCACAGAAATAGCGCCCTAAGCTGAGTACAGTGGTGAGCATCTGTAGTCCTACCTACTTGGGAGGCTGAGGTGGGTGGATCGCTTTAGGCCCAGGAGTTGGTGACCAGCCTGGGCAACACAGCAAGACCTTGTCTCAAAAAAAAAAAAGAAGAAAAGAAAAGAAAAGAAACCAAAAAAACACACTCTGCCCTGAGCCTTGTATTCTCCACAGGAAATTGGTCACTAAGGCAAGGAAGGAGAAGTCCAGGTGACTGCTTGGCTGTATCAGGAGGCCAAGGCAGGGCCCTACCTACCCAGTGTGAAGGTGCCACTGTCCTGAGGGTGGTCTCTGGAACAGTTCAATGCTCCACAAGGCTGATCCAGGGCTGAGAGAGGCTAAAGGCCACTCCCTCTTCCCTACAACTAACACTGATCCTCCAGACTGGGCCTGGAAAGTGCTGCCTAGGGAGGACCACACATTGAGGACCCTCTAGGACCTTGCTCCTCTACCAGGGGCTGAGGGAAGTGCCATGGGCTCCACAGCTGTCTAAACCAGGCAGTGGCAAGGTTCTTCCAAGATGGGATATGCCTATGGGTCTGGGGACAGTTCTAAGTGGCCTCTGCCCAGGCCCCAGAAGCCTGCAGCTTCCAGACTTTCCCAGCACTCTGGTGGAGGCAGCTGTGCTGGGCCCCACCTGCTAGCTGCTTCCTGCTGAGCCAGACTGGTCTCCAGTTAACCCACATCCGACGCATTAAGAAAACCACCCTCATATCAGCAGATGGGCCATGCCTGAGATAGCAGGTTCTACCTGTAGTGAAGAAGCTGGCCATCAGCACTGTAATCCCGGTAAATTTCATAGTCCTTCTCAAGGAACACTCCTGGTGGTGAAGAACTGAAATACAGCAAAACGAAAAAAGACATGAACATAAATGCAATAATTTAAAAAATACGGTACAATTAAAATAACTGGCTTTCCCCTGACATAAGAATGTTGGTACTGCTGCTTCAGTTTCCTAGTAATGACCCAATCCTGGCTCCAGCGCACAAAGCTGTTCCTTCATCAGTCCAAATGGGTATTTCTTCTGACCTCAGCCTGCCTCCTTCTGGCAGGGACAGCCCCACTGTGGCCCATCCAGAGGCTGTGGGACAGGCTGGGATACCAACTGCTCCTGTCCTGGAATTTCGGAGCTTGAACCTGGACCTAGGGCTACTGTTCAAAGGGCACAGTGCTGGGGTCAGTGAGAATCACAGCTTCAACCGGATGTGAGAGATGACCTGAGAAGGAAGCATGGTCAGAAATACCCTTATGGAGACTGCAGCTTCTGACATTAGGGCTTGGAACACCACAGGCACTAAACAATACCTGTGAAATGAACAACTGAGTGGGCGATCATCTTGACAGACATTCAAAAGGCATGTACGTCAAATCAATACGTATTCATGATTTTCAAAACTTAGTAGTTCAGAAGTAGAAGAAATTTACTTAACTCAATCAAGAATATCCATATGAAACTCAAGGCCTTCATAATACTCAGTAGCAGAAGGCTGAAAGCATATTCGTTAAGGTTGGTGTAAGATTTATTCTCACCACCATTATGTAATACAGTTTTAGAGGTGCTAGTCAATGCAATAAGACAAGGAAAAAAAGCAAGAGATTTAAATATCTCAAAAAAAGATAAAAAAAATTATCATTAGCTGTCAGCTTAGAAAAACTAAAAGAATCAACTGAAAAACTACTATCAGTACTAGGGGAGACTGGTAGTGTAGTCTTCACTTAGTAACCAAGACATCAGTAAGCTTTCTGTGTATCAGCAGCAACTACTCAGAACCCAAATTCACCTTCAAATGGCAACAATGACAAAAATGAAACAAAGTCCTAGGCATAAATTAACAAGAAATATGTTGGATCAATATGAATAAAACTATAAAGTTTTATTAAGATAAAGGAAGACTTGAATATATAACAGAGAAACATATAATGGTAAATGGGAAAACCATAAACATAAAGATATAATTTATTTCTAAATGAGTTAATAAATTGAATATAATTCCAATAAAAATTTATGTTTAGAAAGTTCATCCCCTCCAAAAAAAACTATGTAAAAATTGCTATGAAAAATTGAGAAAGGATAATAGGAGATGAAATCATTTGTATCACTCGATATAAACAGTAATACAAAGCTACATAATTAAAACAATGTGGTAGTAGTAGAGGAATAGATCCCGGAATACAACAGAAAGCCCGAATATTGACCCAAATATATATATGAAGTTAGTAAACAAGAATTAAAAACTTTGTACAAAGCAAGAAGACTGGAGATGAATCATGTGTCTAACCACAGGCACTGGGTGAGGACACTGTTTATACTAAGAAATACAATGCAGTTGCTGGAATGTTGTAGAATATTTTTAAAAACTGCAAGGATATATGCCACAAAATTAATACAGGTTCAGTACTCCTTACTGAAAATGCTTGGGATAAGAAGTGTTTCAGATTTCAGGTTTTTTCAGAGTTTGAAATATTTGTACATATATAATAAGTTATCTTGGGGATGAGACCCAAGTCCAAATACAAAATTCATTTATGTCTCTTATACATCTTACACACATAGCCTGAAGGTAATTTTATATAATATTTTAAATAATTTTGTGCATAAAACATCATTTTGACTGTGACCCATCGCAGGAGGACAGGTATGGAATTTTCTGCTTGTGACGTCAAGTTAGGGTTCAAAAATTTTCAGATTTTGGAACATTTTGGAGTTTGGACTAGATATGTTCAGCCTGTAATGGATGGCACTAAGTAGTGAGGTGTTTATTTTTTTGTGTGAAATTGTATGTATTTCCTACAACTAATGTGATTGCTTCTCTAATAAAAATGTCTAGTGTCATTGTTTTTTAAAAAAGTTGAATAAATGAATGGCAAATGTCATGTCGATTGGTGGTCAATATCCTCAAATACATAATTATGCTATGGAACAAAAAGCTGGAAATATAAAAAACGACATATGCAAGCACATCTACAAGACACCTACATCTACGTCATCAGTGCTGCGTCCCTCCTGCTGTTTCTGACTGGTCACCAAAAGACAACTGAGGTCCTGTGTGAGAGCCAAGGGAACCTGGTGTTGTGCCTACAGTTGCAGCCATCAATCACCCTGCAGGCTCCCTGTGCTCACTGCAGCTTTGCCCCTATTCCTGGGCAGGGCTCTTTCTCGCAAGCTGGAGACATATCACCCCTGGGGGACATGTGAGAAGCTGCTTTCCCTCTGGCTGCCACCTTCACCTCAACATCCTGGAAGCACCGTGGACTCCAAGACACCAGAGGTTGCTTCTCCTGCTGGACTCAGATGGCATCACAGCTTCTAGAGTCCCCAGCACACTGAAGCTCCCTCTCCAGTCCTGCCTCCAGCCACCAGCACCCAGGGCTGTGTCTGGGCCCTGTCACCTCTGCCCCAGACCTGTGCAGATGAGCTGCAGCATCACCTCTGTGCTGGGCCTGCACAGGGACATGAGGTGTGGGCAGACACCCTCCTACTCCCATGGAGCTCTTGTCCCAGGGCATCTGCCAAGGAACAATCTAGAACCTCAGGTGGTTGTAGGACTGAAATAGGGAGTGCCACCAGGGAGACAGGAACAACTCTTGGGGAGGGATGTTGGAGAAGGGAGTGGAGGAGACAGGGGACCAGGTAGAGGGAGCGAAGGGGAAAGGCCAAGGGGCAGAAAGGCGGCCCCTGTGCTGAGGCAGTGAGCTGGGCGGGGGTGCAGAAGGGCCTGACCATAGGGCCCTCCAGACTAGCCATGATGAAAAGGCTGCAGTTCAGTTTAAGTCAGGGGTTAGCAAACCACAGCCAAGTTTAGCCCACTACCTGTTTTTGTACAGCTGGTAAGCTAAGAATGGGTTTTCTATTTTTTAACGGTGGGAAAAAAATAATATATTGAATATTATTTTGTGATGTAAAAATTACATGAGATTCATATTTCAGAGTCCATTAGAAGCATTTTATTGGAATATGGGCAGATTTGCTCATGTATCATCTGTGGCTGCTTTTGCAACACAGTAGGGGCACTGAGTCATCACAACAGAGACCAGAGGTGGTGTGCTCAAGGCTGCTGGGGACCTTGAAAATCACAAAGATGCACCTATAACTTGACGGTGATCAGCACCATACTATGACATTTTCTTATTTTCTTATTTTTTTAGACAGGGTCTTGCTCTGTTGTCTAGGCTGCTAGAGTGCAGTGGTGTCATCATAGCTCTCTACAACCTCAAAATCGTAGCCTCAAGCGATCCTCCTGCCTCGGCCTCCCAAAGTGCTGGGATTACAGGCATGAGCCAGCCCGCCTGGCCTATTCGGTATTTATTATCCATATGTCAAAACAGGAGAAGAAAAGTGGACCTTGAATGTCATGTTTTGAAGAACCAGTGGAGTGTGGGTTATTGCGCTACTGAATTAGATGGAGATCATGTTCATTACGCAGGTATACTATAGCTGTGCTAAAAGAACATAAAGAATATTATGTCAACATTACTAGAGCAAGTACTCATCACAATATTCCCAACTTACACAATGGTCAGAAAAATTTTAAATAGAAAGAGAAACTCTATCCACTTCCATTTCCTTACAGGCAAAAGAAAAAAAAAAAGAAAGAGAAACTCTAAAATGGAATATCTCATCACAGCAAAATTATATCATAAAAATGAAAATGACTCTTACACTAAAGTGTGTTGTTTTTTTTTTGAGACAGTCTTGCTCTGTCACCCAGGCTAGAGTGCCGTGGCATCAGCCTAGCTTACAGCACCAGCACCATGCCCAGCTAATGTTTTCTATTTTTGGTAGAAACAGGGTCTTGCTCTTGCTCAGGCTGGTCTTGAACTCCTGACCTCAAGCGATCCTCCCATCTTGGCCTCCCAGAATGCTAGGATTACAGGTATGAGCCATTCATTGTGCCTGGCCTAAAGTATGTTTTAAAGTGGCTCATTTGTTACCCAAGCAGGGAAAGCTATTCTCCAATGGTGAGCTAATTAAATTGTGTTGACTTCAGCAGCCAAAACTATATGTTTAAAGAAAATAAACTTGCTTAAGACCATTAGCCTTTTGACAGGATTAGCTGCCTAAACTGCTGAGGGCAGTGAGAGCAACATAACAGTCCTGTTGCCCAGTGGTCCTTGAGTCTTTTTTTTTTTTTCCAGCATATTATGGGGGTACAGATGTTTAGGTTACGTATGTTGCCCTTGGCCCCTCTTCCCCCATCCTTGAGTCTTGATGAGCTCACAGACACTATGGATACTGCTAAGTCATTGTTAATTAAAGGAGTCAATGCTGAGTTTGAAGTGACTAAAGAATTAGGCTCTATGAATTGTCTATGTAGAACAACTACAGCAGAGGATATTTTCAAATAAGTTGAGAAAATACTAATTTAGTACAACCTGAAGTAGAATCTGCTAAGATTTTTACAAGTGATCATGTTTAGAATATGTGTGGATAAGAAAAAGGCTTAAGGAGCCACATTTACAAAGCGTGTGAAAATCTAAAGTTATATGAAAATATAAACCTATAGTTATTTATTGTATTATTCATTAGTAGGTACTTTGTAAAAAATATTGGAATCTATTATGAGTTACTGAAATGGTAGGGTCAACAGAGAACTTCATTCACTGTCATGGGCTTTGCCATCAACAGTTCCATGAATTTTCTGTCAGATATAGAAACTGAATAACCTGACTTGCCCTACCACACAGCAGTTCAACAGTTTAGCGGTGGTAAAGTTTTATTGTGATTTTTTTTTACTCAGGGCCAAGATTAAAATTTTCTGAATGAGAAAAACCTTGTTCAACTACCATTAAACACTGAATGGTTTTGGTAATTCATTTTTGTTGCAGACTTGATAATGTTTCTTAATTAATTCAACTTAAAATTACAAGGTACACAGTGCTTAAATGCGAAACATACAATGCAGTAAAGTCATTTCGATGACAACTAATATCTGAGTCATAAGTAATGTCAAGGCGCTTTATCTACTTCCCATGCTGTCAAATTAAAACAAGAAGTGAGATCTCCTTTCCCACACAAATCTGTAGCAGATATATTTTCTGAGCTAGCTCAAAATACTTATCCAGCACAACTTTTCATACCTTCATTTAAGGGCCACGGCAAAGGAAATTTGTTTAAATCCATTTAATTTAGTAATTGAGGAGCTGCTCCCTAACTTTCAGTTAGAAGTGGTTAATCTGCAATGAAATGACATGCTAAAAGACAAATATCAACAGAAAAAATCTAACAGAATTTGATAAATACCTTCCAAGTAATGAATATGCTCAATTAAAATAATTTGCTCATTGATGTCCATACGCAGCAGTACCTTGTAAAACGTCATCACAAATTACAAGAGATGAACATCTACAATTAGTCTGATGTCTGGGAACGCCAGCTCCCTTGGCTCCTCAGAGCAGTACTGGCCTCCTGCTGTTTCCTGAGCACTGTGTTCTCCCTCTGTGGGATGTGGCACCTGGTGCTTCCTCTGCTGGGACAACTTCCCCTGGTATCTGATACAACTTGTCCCCACAAGATTCAAGTTCCTGCTCAAAATGAACTGTAATAAGAAAACTTAATCAATCGAACCTGACCCACAATTGACACAAATGATGAAATTAGTAGAGAAAGACATTAAGTTATTAAACCTGGCTTCACCTTCATTTTTGAAAGATATTTTTGCTGGGTCTACAATTTTAGATTGACAGGATTTTTTTCTTTTTGTCACTCCATTGTCTCTGGCTTGCATTATTCTGACAAGAAATCTTCTGTCATCCTTTTCTTTACCTTGGAATTGAAAGATCAGGTAGACAAAATATTGGTATGAAACTTGATCAACACAATTAACAGATTTGATCTAATGAACATACATAGAACCCTGGGCCCAACAAAAAGAGAATACAAATTATTTCTGAAGAAGTCATAAAATAATTTACAAAAATCCATGGGTTAGCCCACAAAGCAAGTCTCACCAAAAAAAAAAAAAAAAAAAAAAAAAAAACATGCTTTCTGATCAAAAAGAAATTAATTTGGCAATCAAGAAGAAGAACGAAAAATAAACTACAGGTTTGGAAATTAAGATGTTTCTAAACCATTAATACAAATGAGTTAAAGAATAAAGCATAATTAAAATCAGAAAATATTTAAAATTGAACGATTTAAATTCTACATACCAAAAATTGTGTAATAAAACTAAAGTGATAGGTTGAGGAAAATGTACAGCCTCAAATATTCACTTTAGAAGAAACAATGAAAATGAATGAGCTCCGCTTCCAAAGCAGGAAGCTAGAAGAAGAATGAGAAATAATCTCAAACAAGGTAGGAGGAAGGAAATAAAAGATAAGAGCAAAGATACAAAAGACAGCTCAAAAAAGCCAAAAATTGGTTCTTTAAAAAGTCTAATAAAACAGAAAATCCCTCACAAAACTAAACGAGAGAGAGA
>CAUYSK010084622.1:0-33052 GCA_963575035.1 Avahi laniger
TCCCAGCTACTCGGGAGGCTGAGGCAGGAGGATCGCTTGAGCCCAGGAGTTTGAGGTTGCTGTGAGCTAGGATGACGCCACGGCACTCTAGCCCAGGCAAGAGAGTGAGACTCTGTCTCAAAAAAAAAAAAAAAAAAAAAATGTGCTAGTTAAAAAATAAAGGGTGTCAGTGGCATCACTGAGTTGCAAACTTATTTGTGCAAGCGTTTCTTGCTGCCGAAAAACTCTTTCTGCTGATTTTCTGAGTAGTGAGAAGAATGGTGTGGAGTACACCTGTATCAAAACATCACCTGTATCCTATAAAGATACGCAACTATTATGTACCCATAATAATCAAAAATAAAAAAAAGACTCTGAAAAGTGGGTAGCTTAAAAGTCGCTTAAAAGTAGAATAACAAATTTGTTATATTGAGAAAGATTTAAAAAAAAAATAAGAATGGTGGGGAGATGCTTCAGCACTAACGTTAAATATTTTCCTCTGAATTTCATCTTCCAATAATTTTATCTCTTATTTGATAATTCTGAGTTCTTGTTTGAACAGCCCCTCCTTCCACGCTCATCCCAACAAAAGGTTTTATATTGACAAGGAGCTATATTTCCCCCCTACCCCACCGAAGAAAACATATTTCTTCTGTATTTTTATCAAGGATAGTTGGCAACTCGGATGCAGACGTCCCTGTGTTCATTTCCATACTGTCACATTCATATTCTTTCTCAGAAATTCTTTCAACTGCAGTAATAATTACTCTTTCAATAGACTCTTTGCCAGACCACAATATAGTTGCTTATTGCAATTCATGAAGGCCTGGACCTGTCTAGACTTGTAGACTTTGTATTGGTTTGTCTTTTCACATAATTTGAATAATTAAACCATTGATCTTGCTCTACAGATATTAATAACTAGAATTTTGGACTTGAAAAAATTGAAAATAGCACATCAGCAAGTCTATGGCTATTTCAGTACTTTAAAATAGCAGAGCACACCTTAATACCATGGTCTGGTCATCACTCCTTCCTCCTTGTGTGGGTACCCGGCATGCTTTGAGGCCAGGGCCCCACTTTACTGATGAGAAAAATGGTGTTTAGGTAAGCAAAGTAATTAGCTTGAAGTCATATAGCTAGCTAGTGTCCACACTGAAATTTTAACCCAGTTCTTTGGGCCTAAAGACAGAGTAACTTTTACTGTCTCTTACTCAGTAGATAACTCCATCGCTTTTATATAAATAGACCCCATGTTATCTATACTCAGAGTGAAAAAGATAGCAGACATTTTTTTTCTCAGCAGAAATAATCACTTAGCTTAGCTTTAAGAGACAATTTTCTTGAGGTGAGGGTTGCTGAACATCTGAATGGGCTCTTGCGGCAAGTTACAACATTTCCCCTTCTATCATTCTCAAAAATAATCGAGATGAGGAGTTTTAAAATTTACACAGGTTCCAGGTGACCTCTCAAGACCTCTTCTCACCTGCAATTCTGCAGGTCTGTGAAAACTTAAGACAATTTAAATCTGAAGTCAGTTTGTCTCATATTTGGCCCTTTGGCTGTTTGTTGCCCTACAAATGAAATATCTGAGTGACAGAACTGAGTAATTTTTCCCTCTTATTTTTGAGCCTCTTCTAACCTCAGACTTTGTTCTCTTCTATTCCATTATCAAAGCAACCAGGTGGAAGGAATAGCTCAAGAAATTGGAAATAATCTTGGTTGTCTTTCCTCTATTTGCTCCTTTCATCTTTTTTCTGTTTAATAAGCACAAAGTAAACACAGAACTGAGTTTTTTTATTCTGAAATGTTATGAACATTAAGCTCTGAGTATTATCATGGGAATGCATTTCATTTGAACTCCAAGGAGCCCTAATGCAATTTTTTTAAAGGGGAAAAAAACCAACATTTGGAATGCTATGACAATTTCTCTTCGCTGCTGTGGGTCGAGAAGGCCTCCCTCTGGCAGGTTAAGTGATTCCAAATCAGTTCAAGTATGTTTTCAGGTCCTTGAGGTATCTGGACAGCTAAGTCCTGACTACCTAGGCAGGATTATGAAAGATTTGACACTTGTGGAAGTTTTTTGATCACTCGTCAATCACCTACTGTGTACCAGATTCTGTAGTAGGCCCTTGACATGAGTTCTTCACTTATAGACACACTCCTTCCGATTAGTTCTTATTATTCCATTTTACTAATAAGCCCATTAGAATTCAGAGCAGTTCATCGACTTGCCCATAGTCATCTGGCCAATAAGTGACAAAAAAAACCAAAAACCTTGGCTTTGAACCAAGCTGTCTGGTTCCTGCATGCAGAGTCTTCCCACGCCAGCATATTCTCTCAGCACTTTTGCTCCCGGCTGGGAAGTCTGTCAGTTCCTCATCTTATACCTGAATGCCTGAGTTTTTCGTCTAAACTGACACATGGTCAAATCTCTCCTTTAATTTGTTAGCCTGCTAGTGTTCTGTTCACTTGGCTGGAAGTGAGACACTTCGTTTCTTTGGAGAGATCCTGACACACTCTATCCTCACTTCATGGATTGGTCATTTTATAACCACGCACTGGCCCCACTGCACCTACCCACTGCTGAGTGTTGGGGATATAAAGAAGAGAGGCTCCCAGTGAAAAAAATCCCAGTTTAAGGGTCAGGGGAGGGGATGAGTACGGTCTGGGGAAGAGGTCATTACAGTGCAGCCATGGCACAAAGATGAATAAAGGGTGTGTCCTGGGAATTCCTGCGATTATCTTTGCCTGGAAAACTCTGGGAAAGCTCTCCAGATGGGGTTCTTTTAGAGCCCAGTTTTGAGAGTGCTTGTGATACGCTGTATGGCATCCCCCCGAAATTCCTATATTGAAGTCCTAACCCCTAGTATGCCAGACTGTGACTATATTTGGAGTTAAGGTTTTAAAAGAGAAAATTAACGTTAAATGAAGTTAAGGGGTATGCCCTAATCCAATCTGACTGTTGTTCTTATAAAAAGAGGACATTTGGACACACAAAGAGTCACAGGGACACGCACACACACAGGAAAGACCACGGGAGGATATAGCAAGAAGGTGGCCATCTGCAAACCAAGGAGAGAGGCCTCAGGAGAAGCCAAACCTACCAATACCTTGAACTTGGACTACTAGCCTCCGGAACTGTGAGAAAATGAATTTCTGTGTTTAAGCCACCCACTATGTGATATTTTGTTATGGTAGCCTTAGCAAACTAGTGTAATGTTTCAAAACTCTTCCTCCTTCCCCTTTAGGCTATACTGGCCCCTGGACAGTTCTCCGCTAGCACCTGTCACATCTCTTTCTCTCCTCTCCCTACCTCCCTAAAGCTTTAGAGCACCAGGTGTGTTCCCCTCATTAATGGTAGGTGGGGGGGGGGTTTCATACACACACTCCAGACAGTGGTCAGATGAAATCCACATCAGTCTATAAATATTGATACTGTCAAGGCACAAATAGCTCCTGGCTATTTATAAGAAATGTATGTGTTTCTGGCATATCTCTCTGTAATCTTTTCTAAAATAAGCTCAGAATTTCTGCAACATGTAACAGTAAATGTGTCACTTTTGTGTAATGCAATACAGAGCAGAGAACTGCTTATGAAAATTGTATATGTTTCTGAAGATTTAATTACTTATATGATTTGGTGCATTTTACACATTTATGTTTTTAATCAAAGGTTTAAAATTTGTAGGAACTATAAGAACTCTGTGAAAGTGGAAAAATGCTAAGGAGACTAGGGAGGAGAGATCAAATAGACTGCTAATTAAGTTAATGTGCATTCAGTGCTTGCAAGAGCACCGGGCACAAAGTAAACACAGTGCTGAGTATTGGACTTAATTATTGCTTTGAGACAAAACTGAAACTCTCCAAAGCACAAAAACTCTTGGAAAATATTGAAGAGAGTGAAAACTGGAAATGAGAAGAGCAAAACTTTACAAAATTAATTTGATAAAAGTTCCAGATGAAATAACCAATAAGCTTTAATATGTGAAAACAAAATAGGAGATACGGGTTGCAAATGTCAGCGTTGCAATTGAAGATATTCGGTAATGGATAAAAGAGTGACTGGTACAAAGATCATAAATACCCAAATAGTGTGTTTTATAAGTTCTCAATTTACCTGCCTACTTCCCCCACAGACCATGAGCTTCCTAGTGGAAGAGATAGGATCATATCTTACTTATTTGAGTATTTTCAGGGCCTAGCAGCTGACAGTGAGTGGCTAGTTGGTGAATATGTGATGAGTGAAGCAATGAATGAACGAATGGATGAATGACTGACTTAAGATTTGTAGGTTGGACAGGGATGAGTGGGGAGGAGCTCACTAAGACAGCCATGGCATCTGCCACATTCTGTCCATATCTGCACTGCTCATTCCTTTCTGTCTTCTGGCTGTGACTTCAGCCCAACCTCTAAAATCATTAGCTAACACTGGTGCAGCCCATTACACTTTATAAACGCTTCCTTACTTGTCCATGCACTGACTTTGATCTTAGAACATCCCTAGAGTGCTAGGCAAAGCAAGAACTATTATCCTATTGTACAAATGAAGGAATCAAAGCGCAGAGAGACTGTGACTTGCTCAAGGTCACACGGCTTACAGTAGGCAGAGTCAGAACTCAGTTCCAAATTATCTCAACCCATGGCAGGTGTTCTTTTCACTTCTCCCTCGGCTGTGGTATACAAAGGAGGGCATAAATGCCTCCACTCTTGGGGCATTATAAAAGCCTTCCTAGGGAGATAGTAATTGAACTGGGCCTGGCATCTTCTTCTACCAGGGTCGCCAGAAGGCTAAAGATCAATAACCTTGGAAAGAAAGAATGAGGCACTGGGACTTGGACAGGCAGAGAAACTAAAGGGTCTGCTGACCGCTTCGACCCCCTGGGATGGGCATGATGCAGCATGTTCTACTGGGCTTAGGATCAGAGCAATGTGTCTACACAGTGGTTATGGGTATGGGCCAGTGAATCCAGCTTTGATTCAAATCCTACTTAAGCCCCTTACTCATTATAAGACCTTGGAGAGATCTCCTTTTCAATTTTCAATTAAAACTATTCATTCAACACTTATTATAGGTTATTTAATGACAAATTCTGAATATACAATGGTTAGGAAAAAAAATTGTTTCTCCCATCATGAGTTGTCTGGTACTAAATAAGTACATAATTTCATATGTAATGAGCATACAAAAGTTGTTGTAATGGATAATAAGCAAAACCTTTAGCAGATACCTGGTTCGTAGTAATGGCTCCTGCAGCGGTAGCTATACATGGGTGCCTGAGAGCCATGGTGTATCAGTCAGGGTTCTCTAGAGAAACAGAACCAATAGCACATATACAAGAAGAGAATTATCATAAGGAATTGGCTCACACAATTATAGAGGCTGAGAAGTCCCACAATCTGTCATCTGCAGAAGAAAGCCAATGGGTGTAATTAAGCTTGAATTTAAAGGCCTGAAGCTCAGGGGAGCCAATGTTGGAGATTCCCAGTCTGGGTCTGAAGGCCTGAGAAGTAGCACCACCAAAGGCAGAAGACCCAGGTTCGAGCTAAAGCAGTCAGGCAGGAAGGGATGAATTCCTCCTTCCTCTGCCTTTTGTTCTGTTCAGACCCTCCACGGATTACATGATGGCCACCCACATTGGGGTGCCATCTGCTTTACTGAGTTCACCAGTTCACACTCTAATCTCATCCAGAAACACCTTCACAGACGCACCCGGAAGTAATGTTTAATCGAGGAGTCCTGCCGCTAGTCGACACATAAAATTAACCATCACACATGGTGCATAGGACTGAATGTGTCTGTTTCCCCAAAATTCCTATGTGGAAACCCTAACCCCCAAGGTGATAGAGTTAGGAATTGGAGCCTTTGGGAGGTGATTAGGTCATGAGGGTAGAGCCCTCATGAATGGAATTAGTGCCCTTATAAAAGAAATCCCAGAGAGATCCCTTATCCCTTTGTCATGAGAGGACACGGTGACAAGATGACCATTCATGAACTAGGAAGTGGTCTGACATCAGACACCTAATTGGCCAGGGCCTCGATCTTGGATTTCTCAGCTCCAGAACTGTGAAAAATAAATTTCTATTGTTTATAAACCACCAATTAATGATATTTTGTTATAGCAGCCTGAGCAGAATAAGACACGTAAGAAAGTTCAACCCGACCATTCACCCCCTCGGTGGCTCTCTTTGGTTCAGTTTCACTGGCTACCAGGGTCCAAGACTGGAGCCCTCTGATACCCAGTGATCCCTGCACTGAGATCTCTATATGTTTAAATGCCTTCACATCTCTTAGGCATTTCAATGTGCTCTGCGGTGAGATGGTTATCCCCTAACAATAGATTTAAGCCACCATAGTTTGTGACCCACAAAACACGGCAGGCTGGAGGTGAGCTGCCTCACCGCCCTGGTGTTCCCACGGGCCCAGGAGGGCACTAGCCATCATCTCCTTAGAGACCTTCACCATCTCCTGGCTGCCCCCCAAATACAAATCCAGCCTCCTTGACACTGCATACCGAAGGGCGTCCCAAATGCAGATCCGGGGACACAAATGCAGTGACCCCAATGGACCATCAAGTTTTCATTGCTTTGAAGCAAACTTGAGGAAAAAAAAAGAATGCAATAGTGAGCTTTACCTAAATCTAAATGATCCATTTTAAACTATTAATTATATCCTTTATTTTGATAATTTATTGTACTATTTTGAGTGTTAAATGTCACTTATTTCATAAAATTATAATGCTAATAGCCAGTGTTTTTTTGGTAGATGTCCCTATCTAGCAAAATTAAAAGCTTGACCTAGATTTTTTGTTTTATTTTTATTTGTATTTTTTTTTTTTTAACTAGCCTATGAGATCCAAAAGATAGGGCTTTTGTACCGAGCCAGGATTGGTGTATACCTGTGAGAACTCTAAGACCTTCTCCTTCTGGCTACCCCCACCCACGCCCTGTCTTCATCTCCTCCTCCCCCGCCCTCTTCCCTCTCTCATCTTCCCTCTCCTTCCTCTAATCTAGCAGCCAGACCTAATCTTCTCACCATTCCTTAAGCTCCCTGTGTCTATGCGCCTATTTCTTTGTGTCTTCCCTGCCAATCCCTCTGCCTGCACAACTTCTTTTCATCCTTCAAGACATACTTTAAGCTTCCTCTCCTATGTAACTTCCCTCCCCTTTCCAAGACAGTGCGACGCTGCTTTCCTAGGTGCTTGCTGATTTCCAGAGCCACACTTCTGCTTTCTTAGCAGGACCCTTTGCTTTTCCACTGCCTGTCCCATGAGACGGTGAGCCCCATGAGGGCAGCGACTGAGCAGTGCCTTCTTTGCATCCACTGCTAGTGTGTACCCCAGTGGCTGGCCTGTCACTCTAGACACAGGCAATGAGACAGAGGAGGGAGGCGGGGCATGGGGAAACCAGACAGAGAGGGAAATACAGAGACACAACACGAGACAGGAAGATACACACCGGGAGGAAAGACAGAGCCAGGGGTAGAAAGAGGAGGAGGAGGATGGGAAAGAGAGGGAGGGAAGAAGAGAAGGAAAGAAGAAATGAGTTGTGAAAGGGAGAGGTAAGGACAGAGCAAAGGAGGGAGGTAAGGAAGGAGAAAGGGTTGTTGTGGAACATGTCAAACCTGCCTTCTCAAGGAGAAAATACCTTCCTCCCTTCCATCCGTCTCAAACACATGTAGGGGGCTTTGACTTGTCTGTTTTTCATGCTATAATTATTTGAATACATTTGCATTAAATTATATTTAGATTTTCATCATCTTTGTAATTTCTCAAGATAAACAGAAAAATCTTCTAAAAAATGAAAATGCTATGGACTGTGTATTTAACCTTAGAAAATTGGCAATTCATTAGAGAAGGAAAGTGTTTACTGCTTTAGCAAAAATATTTTATTCCAGAGAGTAGTGTCTGCCCAGTATATGTAAAGAAACCCCCAAGTAAGTTTTAGAATGAGAGATCTTGACTAGCTTAGCTATAATTTAAAAGGTTTTCTTGGTTAGAGATGTATATGCGTTTGTTAATGCGGCTTTCTAGAAAGCACTAAAATTTCATAAAATTGCAACTTATTGTTTTAAGTGCATAATGTCATTTTTTCTAAGTTTGGGTTAAAGAAAAGTGAGTGAAAATTAACATTGCAAGCTCAATTCATCAAACGGTTACAATGACAAATATACAGTTATGGATGCCTTTGGATGAAAAGGTAAGTTCTTATTTCAAGTTGGGTGTAATCATCTTAACAAGTACTATGTATGGAGCTCTTCCTAAGAGCTATCCACACACCTTGTCTCCTTGAATACACCCAACCACACTTTGTTCCTTTCATTTTTCCCATTTCACCTCTATGGAAATTCAACTTCAAGAGTTTAGGTCACTTCGGAAAGGTCACATAGCTGAAAAGTGGCAGAGCTGAGATTCATCCTGGTGTCATCTGACACCAAAAGCCTGAGATCCAAAGTGTTCTTCCTGATACAACAAAGATTTACAACCTGTGTTGCTATTAACCAACGTAGAGGCTGATTGATCCACTGACCTCTAGCCTTAAACACTGAAAAGATAAAAGGAGGAAAAGAGTAATTGCAATTTATTGTGTCTACTATGCATCAGACACTTTGATATATATCCTTCCACTTAATCCTGACAACAAAACTGTGCCATGGGGATTTTTCTCCCCTGGGGCTGCTGAGCTCCTAAGAGGTTGAGCCGCTTGCCTGGGGTCCCCCAAAGAGTCTCTCCAGTCGTTCAGATGCCACGGCCTGCTTCACTGGAGGGAGAGGCATTGTTTCTTTGTATTTGTTTAAAGAGCTGAAGTTTGTCGACTGCTTGCTATACTTGCCAGACAGTGTTTTGTTAGCACATCACATGATTTCTCTCATTCATTCCTCATGATAGATCTGAGAAAGAGTCATGCTATCTTGGACCTCCTTCTTCACCCTAGAGCAGAGATCTATTTGACTTCAGGGCACAAGCGGCTCAGGAACCAGCCGGAATTGGAGAATGGAGGTCCAGCCTAAGGGCATTCAAATTCTGACTTATTTAAAAACACCTCCCTGGCCGAATAAGCCTATCCGCAGACCCTGTCTATCCCCGGCGTCTGTTCCTTACCCCAGCCTAGAGGGAGAGTCAGGGACGTGGCCTGTGGAATGTGCTGCTCATTTTACGGAGCCTGGCAACATCATTCATACTCTTATTTTAAGACAATATGGTTGATCCTTCCAACACTGGTATTCCAGAACCATCCATTCCCCTTTCCTGCAGCTTCTAAAGTAGCTGCACACAGTGCTTGTGTTATTACAAGACCCTTAATTGTTATTAATTGCCATTGGAGGTGATGATAATTAACGCACCGTAATGAAGTGCTAACCCACCATCCTGGCATGTGTATTTAACCTGTGCTTGTTTAAGGAGATCGGCAAATTCGATAGAGACCTTCATGCCTTGGTGGTGAGGAAGAGACAGGGGTGCGTGAGTTAATTTGGAGATCCGGAAGGCCCAGGCCACGCCCTCCGTGGGAAGATCTCAGTGCCCGTGGCCGGTGCGCTCCTGCTTTCCCCCAGCTCCTCGGGCTCCCTGCTGCCAAGCAGCGACGCTTGATCAGAACAGCAGGCGGGTTTGATGACATGCCAGCACGCGTTTCAAACACCAATTACCACTCTGCCGATGACAAATATGAAGGGGAAAAAAAGCAGCAATGATCGTTTAATAAATTTATTATGATGACAAATGGCCCTTACATAAATCACCCTGCCTTATTATTGAAAAACCTCGCTTATTCAGACATGGAGACAACAAGGGTTAATTTCAAAATCGTAGAAGCGCAACTCCTGGGTGGCCTTGGGAAGACCTTGAGGGACACTCACGTCCTGAAACCAGTGAGGAAAGCTCACAGAGGACCAGGGAGAGGACCAGTGCAAGCACTGTCCATGTGCTAGGAAGATATTCTGTTAGACACTTCGCAGAGAAAATTTCATCTAGTCCTCACAAGGCTACCCCAGGGTGGCAACGGAACAGTGAAGTGCGTAACACCAGCTTCGGGATTATGCAGCCGTTGCTCCCGTTCAAAATCTGCTACATCTTAGCTGTGGGATCTTGATCAAGTTACTTCACCTCTAAGTCTCAGTTGCCTAGTCCTTAAAACAAAAAAGATAATAGTAGCTACCACACAGATTTGTTGTTATTACATTAAATTACATAGTATATGGTGAATACTTAGCACAGAAAACATTCCATATATTACCATTAAGTTAGTATCTCCCCTACTTTACACACAAGAAGATAAAAGCTCATCAATGTTTAGTGTCTTGTCCACACACACAGCTAATACTGCAGCCTGGATTCAAACCTACATTCACATCCAGTGCTGCCACCCTGGCCTAGGCCCTTAGGTTCTCCACGTTAGTGGGTGATGTCAAGGTTTGCAGTGGCAGGATGTGAACAGTCTCCTTCATCTTACTCCTAAACCAGAGGTAAGAGTCTCTCCTCCTGCCTCCATGCCAGCTGCCTTCTTCTAACTAGTAGGAAAAGTTAACACCCTTCAAATGTATAACTGAAGACACAGGAATCTAATTTCTGAAATTGATTGTAAACATGCGCACTTTTTCTGGTTTTTCGTTTTTGTAGTGCATGGGTTTTTTATAACAGTTGAGTATCAGTGCCTGCCCTCCTCCCTCCCCTACGGCTGACCACACGCTGCGTCACACATTTAGGCTGCCCGCTGGACTGCGCGGCGCAGTGAGCGTGGGACTCCACTGCCAAAGCCTGGGGGTGGGCTTCAGCTAGAGTCTCGCTCCACATCTGTGTCTCTGTATACAGATGGCTCAAGAAAAGTATGCAAAAGATTGAGTTTGGTCAAGCAACTGGTTCAACAAATATCTCATTAAAGAAGTATCTGAGGGCCTACTATGTGTTAGGCAATGATCTTGGCAATGAAACAGTGCAAAGGAGGGAAACTACTACCTTGGAAAATGGCTTTCTATTGCCTTCGGAGGCAAGTCATTCACTGTCTGCAGTGAGAATCCTACTTGATACCAAAGAACCGCAGCAATGCTCTGTTTAATAAGCATTTACTGAGTGACTACTAGTGCTGGGTCCCAGGCCAGATACAGAAAAGCAGGCCGTGGTGGATTACACATGCCCCTTCCCACAAAGGAGGGTATCGTCACCTAGCCTGCCCCAGCTGGGAGTCCTCAACCAAAGCCTCCTTGAGGACAACCTCAGTTTCCCCCTAACTCTCCACAGGAAGAGAAGTCCTAAATAAGCCCCACCCTTGTTCAGAAATGTAGAGAGTAATGTGGGAGGCAGGGAGTCCTTCAATAAGGAGACTGTGCCAGCTTGGTGTTCCCTTGCAAGAGCAGTGAAATTATCAAGTCAAAGGAAGGCCTTTTATCTTTTTAAGGCCAAATCTTTCCCCTATCGGGGCTCTCTGCCCCCCCCCTCACGACACACACAGCAGTCTTGTTCTGTTTCTCTTACATGCAAACACACACAGTCAAACTCATGAGTTCTCTCTAGAGAACTTTCTCTCTCTCATATACACACACACACAAAGTGCTTCTTCTTCTCTCTCAGACATACACACAAGCTCAAGTCCATGAGTTTCTCTCTCTGTCTCTGTCTCTCTTTCACGCACACGCAGCAATCTTGCTCTCTTTATATTACACAAACACACACAAGGTCAAGCTCATGAGTTTCTTTCTCTCTCTTTCTCACACACACAAAGTGCTTTTTCTCTCTCACACACACACACACACACACTCCACACACACACCATTTATGACCAAGTCTTTGAACCCGGGGCGGAAGGCGGGTTCAAGAGAAAGTGGGCTAGTCTGCAGATTGTCTCGTCAGGGAGGAACGACAGTCTGGAGCGGAAGGCAGTGTGCACACACCTCTGTCTTCTGCAGTCGCTGATGATGTGGGGCAGTGGCTGTGTCTGCTGGGCTGCCCCTGCTTCTGGGCCTCCTCGTCCTCCTCTCTGGCTCTCTCCCCTTGTCGTCCGCATTCCCTTCCCCTGCTCCTGCCGCTGCTCGCCTGAGACAGGAGGCATGAGAATGGGCAAACGTACCTTTTGGGTGTCTGGGTGCCTCGCACTGTGCCACGAGTTGGGTGTCGGGTTCAACATCTCATCCCCACAACAAACCTATGAAGTCTATACTGTTATCACTATTTTACAGATGAGGAAACCAAGATGACCCTGCTAAGTGGCAGAGCTTGGAGCTTGTTCCAGGTCTGACTGACCTCACAGCCTCTTCTAGACTTTCCCGTAAGAAATCCCAGGAGAGATTCCAGTAATTAAGATGAGGGTAGCTTAGAAGGGCTGGGGAGAGGAGACAGGAAATAGCTGTAATTGTTCCACTGCTCTTGGTCCAAAGCCCTCTTCAGTCCATCCTCTGCTCTCACCGTCACTCCCCGGCGCTGCTTGTGGATCTACTGGGGGGGTGGTTATCCCCGTAGGGGGCATACTGTATTTCTGTGCGTATTTGAAAAGTCAGGCTACTCAATCATCAGTATTTGTTTAATAAGCATTGTTCGAGCATTAATCTCCTACAAAACTAGCCTATTCCCTGGAGTCCTGGGAGCAAATCTGGAGGCTAAGGACCTGTCTTTCTTGTTCAACCCTATAAATAGTCGCCCTCACCCCACATGTACCCGTTGATACATAAGAGAAGGGTTGGGACATCTAAATTCATAGTCTGTTGGGCGCTGTGTGGAATCGAGGGGTAATGTGGAAATCCCAGGCCCTTCTCACCCTGAGCCCACCCCCTCCTCCTGGGGCTGAGTCTCAGCCAGCACCAGGGAAATTGTTCCCCAGCATCACCTTTTTGGCTGCCCCTCAAAACAAGCCCCCATCCCACTTGTGAGGGAGTCACCACTGATCCCTACTGGCAGCAGGCCAGGCATGACAAAGTAACCGAAGAAGTGGAGACAAGGACTCTGCGATCTGTCAAACTCCCCAGCCCTGTTCTCGTCACCCACTCGGTCCTCCCACACTGTGGCAACGTCTAGCGTCCTTGCTCTCCAGTTCCAGGTCTCAGGGTGGGTTCCCTCGTGCTCAGCCAGAAGCCTGCTCTGCTCTGCAGCCCGCAGACCCCTCCCCTCCCTGAAGTTCTCACTTAGCTCTGTTTTCCAAGGAGGAAGCTTGGCCCTTGGACAAAGCAGGGTTATCCCTTCCGGCCCTAATTTGCATAACGGGACACTTTGGCCGAGTGACTCCATCTCTCTGAAGTGCCAATTCTTTATCTATAAAATGGGCGACTTGATAGCCTCACAAGGTTGGGATGAGGTTAAAGAGAATAAGGGAAATGATGTTTCTCATGGGCACATACCAGGTACTCAGTAAAAGTGAGTTTACTTGCTCTCTTCCTCAATTGATAAGAAAACTTGAGCCAGTTTCCTCTCCTGACTGTTTAATGATACTTGTCCTGCAGGAAGCTCCACAAATAAAGGCTCTGGAACAGCTACACATATTTCTGCCATAAGGGATATTAACACGTTAGTTTCTGAGGATTCCTGTGATATATAAATTAGTTTAATCCATTTTTTTCCTCAATTACATTTGATGAGATGAACACACAGTTTACTTAGCAAACACCTGCATAGCATAGTTTGTGTCTTACAAAGGTTGACTCATTTGGTCCCCATAATAGCTCTATATAAGGTGAGATATTATCGTTAGCCTCATTTTAAATGATGATGGAACCACAGCACAGAGCATTTTGATCACTTGACCAATATCACACAGTTGTTGTAGAGCCAGGATTTGAACACAGTCTGCCTCCAGAATCTAAACTCTCACCCATTCTGCTCAGCTGTCTCTCCAGTTTAAAATTACACATACACACATATATTTGTACATGTATATGTATATATTGATTATGCAAGTAAAAAATAGTAATGCAATTATTTGTGTAACAGCTGTTAATATTCTATTGAACATTAATCCCAGAAAATATAAAAAGGCTCCAGAAAGGCTGCCTGAAACTCTCCTGCAATTACTTCTCACTGCTTGCTGGCTTGGTCCCACCACAGAACCTAGCACTACCGTAGGTCACCCGAGCTCCCCTGTGGACAGCTACATTGCTCTAGGAACCACCTCCTCTCACGGGAGAGGGTAAAGTGCCAGAACCCACAGGGCTTCCATCCTTACCTCTCCTTCACTGAAACGTTTCCCAGCCAACTGTGAGAGAACAATTCCCAACCAGCCTGCTACTTCTTGAGTGTGATGTTCCTTCCCATTTCAGTGGGGTTTGGATCTTTTCCCCCTTTCCTAAGGAAAAAGATCTCTTCCCTGGGGTCCTTTGTTTCCTCGTAGAAATCTTTTAGTTGATCCTCTCAGCATCTCTGCCATCAGCATCGCACTCAACTCTCCTTGTTTTTAATCAGCAAGAGGTGTTTTCAGGGCAAATTGAGAAGTTGCGTCAATGTGGAAATCATTAGATATTTAGGGAGCGTGTCTTACGTGCCGAGTTCACTGCTAGGCAAATGGAACTCAGGTACCTGGTCTGTTTTATGGCAGGAGAATGTTCATGAATGGAGTAGACAAGCACAAGTGACTCTTGGGAAAAGCGGACTTTATCATTCCTTCAATCTGAATGCCTTGGACTCTCTGCTTTCCCACTTTGAGCCACACCACAAGTTAAAGTCACCTAAAACATAACATTTTACAAAATTTCAGCAAAGAAGGGGACCTTAGAGATATTCTACCTCAGGGTTAGCCAACAGGTTTTCTCTCCAGTGCCAATAGCAAAGGATTGGACGTGTTGCTTGAATTACTGTGATGACCACATCTGAGTCATAGGGCAAGAATACTGCCATCAGCATTGTGCAGTGACACGTGTCACAGGACCTGTCTTAGTTTGGGTTCCTTAGAAGTTGAGCCTGAGACAGGGATTCTTGTGCAAGTTATTTATACCCGGAGGGCTCTCAGGATAAGGAGAGAGAGGAAGGCAGGCTGAAGCAGGGCAAGGAAGCTGAGCAAGGAAGTGGTCTCAGCTGAGGACTAACTAGGACTCGAGAGCATGAACGGAGGCAGAGGACTGACCTTCTGTACACTGGCAGTCAGTCACGGGCTGTGGCTGTGGGGCGGTGACGGTGCATAACCTGCCAGCCTGGTGGCTCTCCTCGGTACAGGGCTATTCTTGGGATAAGGGAGCAGCTGTGAGTAATTAGCAGCCAACACAGCAGCTGGGAAGTGGGTGCAGCAGCCCAGGAACGGCAGTCTGGGCAGGGTACCAAGGATGTCCATGGCCAACACAGAATGACAGAATGCTGGCCCACCAGCTAGTTAACATCATAAGTATAGCATGGTCAGCTCATTGTACAGGTAAGGAATCGGATGCACAGAGAGAAGAGCTAAAGTCAAAACTCCTTTAGGTACCCTCAAGTCCTCCGCAGTCTGACCTCTGACCCTGCACTAACTTACTAATCATCCACCATGCTCAGAGCAGAGTGGACATTCCAGTCCTGCCTGTGCTTTGTCCCACAGGGATTGAGGCACTTCTCTTGCCCCCTTGTTTTTGGTCATGCTTCTCCTGCTCCTGCCATATGCAAACGCCCTTTCCTTACTTTTCTATCAAGCAATTACAAATACCCTCTAGACCCATTTTCTAACATCTGGAATGGTAGATCTATCACAGATTGCCTGTGGGGGTGTCTTAGCCTTTTTTAAAAGAATCTGAAAGGATTTGTGGTCTCAGAGCAGGTGACCTGTAGGGAGCCCATAGATTATCTATAACATCTGCACTGCCATTATAGATCTCCTATAAGTACTTATGGAACATTATGGATTTCTTGTAGAATCCCACAGATTGCCTATGGTAATTGTGCCATGTTAAACAGTCATTCATTCAACTATCAAGTGTTTACCATGTGTGTGTTGCAGAAAAACCAGGTGAACAAAACTGACGAGGTCCCTGTACTTATTCTAAACCTAAAAATGATATTCAGTATGCAGAAACTAATACACAAATAATTTCAGATGCTGTTAAGCTCCATTGACAGTGAATTAGGTAAAGACTCAAATTTCATAGGCCAAGGGAGGGCTGCTCTGAGGAGGTAACAGCTAAGCTGAGATCTGAACCGTGAGAGAGAGAGAGTCATCTTGGAGAAGTTCTGAGGAGCCTTCCAGACAGAAGGAACAGCAAATGTAACAGCCCAGAGGCAGGAATGAGCTGACATAGTTTGGGAACAGGAAGAATGTCAGAGTGTCCAGGAAGCTGTGAGTGAGTGCATGAGAGAGAGGGAACAGGAAGAATGTCAGAGTGTCCAGGAAGTTGTGAGTGAGTGAATGAGAAAGTGGTAGAAGATAAAGAATGCAGAGCAAGTACTAGGAGTAAGAAATAAAAGTCTCAGTGTCTTCTCCCAAGACGCTCACAACTTCTTTCCCATAGGGCACTTGCAAAAGGCAATAATAAGTAGCCTTACAGATCACTTATAGGTGTTTATGGTACTGTTTCAACACTTACAGGTGCTGAATAATCTGCTATGGTGGTAGTGCTTCATTGTGCATTTCCTGTAGGAAATGTCATCTCAAGTCATTTGGGCTGTTAGAGATGACCTGAAATCATTGTGATTTCTTTTTTTTTTATTTCAGCATATTATGGGAGTACAATGTTTAGGTTATATATATTGCCCTTGCCCCACCCAAGTCAGAGCTTTAAGTGTGTTCATCCCCCAGACGGTGCTCACTGCACCCATTAGCTGTGTATAAACCCATCTCCTCCTCCCCCATCCCATCTGTCCGGCACCCGAAGAATGTTACCACTGTAAGTGCACTTAAGTGTAGATCAGTTAAAACCAATTTGACGGTGAGTACATGTGGTACTTGTTTTTGCATTCTTGGGATACTTCACTTAATAGAATGCATCCCAGCTCTATCTAGGATAATACAAGAGGTGCTAGATCACTGTTGTCTTTTGTGGCTGAAGAGAACTCTGTGGTATGCTTTGCATACCAGATGCTTTGCAAGTGGTAAAGCCTGCTAACTGTGCTTGCAGTGTCACTAAGGAGTGCTTGGAGATTGTTTTTAAACCCAAGAGAGTCCCGAAGAACAATTTTTCTTTAACTCAGTTTTCACTCTTACTGACTAATGTGGGAAATTAATCCCATACAAGTATTTGGTAGAAATGATAGCACCCAGCTAGAAACATTTCTCCAGTGTGTTAGTTAGGATTAGTTATGGCTACAAGGAATGGAGAACCCCTAATAATAGCAGTTTAAATAAGACAGAATTCCATTTCTCTCCCATAGAGAAGTCAGACGTCGACAATCCCAGGGCCGATTTGGCAGTTCTGCTCCATGAAGTAGTCCTTGGGAATCCGGGCTCCTTCCAGTTTCCCACTCTGCTGTCCAAGATGTCTCTCCAGCTGCTCCATCCGTGTTCCAAGTAGCAAGATGGAAAAATAAGGGGAGAGAAGGCAAGGGTGTGGGCTAGTTATTTTTTGGCGAAAGTTTCAAGAAACTGTCTCAATATACTTCTGCTTGCCTCTGACCAAAACTTAGTTATGTGGCCACAGAGCAGCAAGGTGGCTGTGAAATGCAGTCTGTATTCTCGGTTGGTGCGTGCCTGGTGGAATATTCTCTTACTAGGAAGGGGAAAATGGGTAATGAAGAGCAATCAGCAGCCTTTACTGTACTCAGTATGGACAAGACCCATGGAACAAATTTCACTTTAGTGAAAATCCCCAAACCAGTGGTTGCTAGCCCTAGAGTGTTAAGAAATAGTAACTCTAAATATAAAAAGAAAAGAACCCCAATATAGTGCTGATAAGTTATAATATTTCCGAGTGAAGGCGTGAAAAGCAAATAATTTAAACCCATCACCCAGTGTCACAATCATCTCATAAAGAAAGAAGATTGTATCACAAAAAAGTGGAAAGGACTTACTCTACAAAATTTTCAATGAAGTAAATTTAGCTTTTGTTCATGGAGGAAAATAAACGTATTTTTTTTTTCATTTTACCGCAAGGATTGAAAGCTTCATCATAGACAAGTATTATTAAATGACGTGTCAAACTGAAAATATTACTTTAAGACAATATGACACTTTCTGTTTCTAAAAGCTTCCCCCTAGTTCCAATAATAATGACCACTAACTAATGGACTCTGGTTCCATCAGTTCCAATAACAGATGTTATGTTTGATCCAATCAGTAATATTTCTTTTTAAGCTTTTGAATTTGCTGTCAACACCTAAAGCTTAAGGGATTTTACATTAAACAAAAAATTAAGTTTCTTCTTTCCTTGAAAAGTGAGAAGCTCTGGCACACCGGGGTCCCCATTTCCACATGGTCACTCCCAGCTGGCTAAAGCTCCGTGGCAGCTGCCCCTTTAGATGGGGCACATGCATGCCAATTCATTACAGATCCACCTGGCCAGCCTCCCTTCATGCTATCTGCCAGGCCCCTGTGGAAATCTGAGTTTGTGACTCCTGATTTAGTGCTGCTAATGTGCAGGTATTTATATACGTATTTCTGTAACTTCACATCAATCTGAAAGTTAAACATTATTATCCTCATTTTGCAAGATCACAAAACAAAGAGGTAGGAGGGCTTGCCCAACACCGAAGAGCTAATAGCTGCCCACCTGGAATTTGAACACAGGTCTGTCTGGCTCTGAGGCCCGTATGTGTCCCACTGCGCCGCCCCGGCTTCCAGCAGGCCTCTGACCCACAACTCTGTTAGCTCTCACATAGGTGGAATTATTCATGCCATCTGGGTTTATGACTTCCTTAGAATTGGCTGAGAAAAGTTTTGAATTTCCTGTTTCCTTTGCAGTATTATTTTAGACTCCTTTTTATATTTATTTCTGAAGGGGAAAAAAAAATCCCAGTGAAGGAATGACGGTTCAGAGGAGGACATTGCCATCCATCATGCAGACACAGCATGCATTTAAACAGCTCCGAGCGCATAAATTGGTTACTTAATCGGCCCTAGCTAATCCATGGCATGCGGAAGCCAAACTGCACTATGGGAAACAGCTTCTGCACATGGGGTGGGCACATGTGACAGAGCCTAGAGTTCATGGAGCAGCTGCTGGGTGAGACTCGAGGCCTTCCCAACCTTCTCGTCCCCGGAGGGTGACAGCTCTGAGTGTCTCATGGGTAGGAGTTTTCAGAGCATGAGCACAAGCTGAATCCTTTCAATAGCAAAACAGTTCTGAGATAGAATGAGAGTAAGACAGTGTACACGTCTGTGAGCTTCTTTTCATGCACAACTGGACTTCTTTACTTTGAGCTCCATGCTGAGAGC
Source organism: Avahi laniger (assembly GCA_963575035.1). NCBI lineage: Eukaryota > Metazoa > Chordata > Mammalia > Primates > Indriidae > Avahi > Avahi laniger. The sequence continues at coordinate 19,222 of CAUYSK010084622.1, forward strand.
TTCGAGTCACACGGAGCGGGGAGAAATCCTACTCCCTGCTATATTCACACCATATCTACTCCAGGTTTCTTTTTAAAAGACAATATAGTTATGGAGCATATTTACTCGTGGCATTATCAACTATTTCCAGATCATTCCATTTGACAAATGCAATGCTACTCGCTTCAATTCAACCGAGTTGAGTTGACTGCTGTGTGTCAGGCATGAAGGGCGATAGGTGTGTGGATAGCAAAAGGTATGGTCCTCGCCCTCAAGCCACGCTCAACCTAGTGTGGAAGCCACATATGTGAACGCTTAATTCACATATTCATTCTATCAAGTCAGCAAATCGTTTTTAATGCCTCCTATGATCCAAGCACCATTCTAGGCACTAATCTTTGTCTTTATAGAGTTTTCATTCTAGTGGGATGGTGTTGGTGGGGGGTGTGCTATAGTAGTTTCCTAGGATGACTGCAGCAAAGTATCACAAATTGAGTAGCCTAAAACAGTATGAATTTATTATTTTAAGGTTCTGAAAGTCAGAAGTTTGAAATCAGTTTTGCTAGGTTAAAATGAAGGTTCTGGCAGTTCTGAATTCTTTCTGGAGGCGCTAGAATCCACTTCCTGACCATTTCCAGCTTCCGAAAATGCGTGAGCCTGCGTTTCTTGGCTCACAGCCCCTCCATCTCCAAGGCCAGCGGTGCAGCATCTTCTCTCTGCCCCGACCACTGCTCTGTCCTTACATCTCTCTGACCCTGACCCTGCTGCCTCCCTCTCATAGGAACCCTGTAATGCCACCAGGCCCCCCTAGATAATCCAGAACAATCTCCCCGTCTCAAAAGCCTTAATTTAATGCATGTGCGAAGTACCTTTTACCACGTAAGGACACATATCCACAGGTTCTGTGGGTTAGGACAGGATGTGGGAATCTTTGGGACCATTGTTCAGCCTACCACCGAGACAGACAGTAAACAACCACACACACACACACACACACACACACACACACTCACAAGATCACATCAGACAGGAATCTCCGAAAATAACACAGGGCGAGGGCAGAGAGCACGACTGAAGTAGCTATTTCGGACAGGAGAGATGGGTCTAAGGAGGTGGCATTTGTAGCTGAATAACATGAGGGAAGGAGGCCTGGGGCTGTGTGTGGGTGGGCGTGGGAAGCCCAGCATTCTGTGGGAGCAACAATGCACAGACTCGAGACAGGAATGAGCTTGTGTGTCGAAGAACAAGCAAGCAGGCCAAAGGGACTGCGTCAGAGCAGGGGTTATAACGGAAGTCGGGTATGGGTTTGGGGTTTATTCTTAATGTGGTAGAAAAAGTTAGAGGCTTTAGAGCAGAGGAATGACATAACCTGATTAACATTTTCAAAAATATTATTCTGTGAAAAGAACTGCAAGGGGGCGAGAGTAGAGGTAGCAAGGCCTGCTGTGGGGGCCGCTGCAGCACCCAGGACAGGAACGATGCAGGCATGGGTGTGGGGAGAGTAGCGGCGGTGGCAAGAGATGCTCCGAGTCAGAACACACATGGAAAGGGAGGCCTGCTTGCTGACCAGCGTGCTGGCTGTGGAGGCTGGGAGAAAAGGATAGACTCAGGGTGACCCCGAGATCTGGGACCTAAACATATGAGATATGTATCCTGCAATGCTAGAGGGATAAATAAGCCATGGTTGCAAATTTTACCAATAATCTCATTTTAAAAAACAGACTGTTCACTACAATAATTAATAGATTTGTTCTATAATCTACCTATGCCTTGTGTTCTTATTCATTTCCCTCAGAAGAAATGTCTGGACTATGGCATCTGTGTTGCAGGACGTGATAGAACAATGAACATTCTGGGGGTGCCCTCAAAAAGCGGATCTCCTCCAGTGAGGCAGACAAGAGGGAGGGCAGGGACCTGGCTGCTGAGAAGGGCACTGGCTCTCACCTGTGAGCTCTAGGAGTCCACATAGACACCTGCACATCCCAGGTCCCCGAGTCCAGGAGGCCTGAAACTGACACACTTGAAAAGATAAATGCGAAAATGAGGCCACTCCACACGACAGCGAGGCAGCTGGGCAGAGTTGTCATTAACAGAGTAGTAATTATTCTAGAGCAGGAGCAAGTGTGAGTGAAGCTTGGGGGCTGCTAGGTAAGAAGCTATCTTCTAGGAGTTCACAGTCCAAAAGGAAGGCAATCTTCCTTCCTCAGGGAACTAGAGCCCTGGGTGGGAAGTTAAGCACTCGAGGGTTTGACTCCTGGCTCCGTGCATTTACTAACGGTGTGACCTTGGCACACTGTATGTCATCTCTGAGCCTCTGTTCTCTCAGCTCTGAAGTAGGGGTGATACTCTGGAGACAACAGTTTCTGCTTTTTGATGTCTTGTAAAAATTAAATGAGAAATCAATGAGATCGTGTGCAAGGCAGTGTAGTTTAGGTTAAAAGCCTTGATTCTGGAGCCAGATTGCCTGGGATCAAACAAGGCTTTGCTGAATGACATCGGGCAAGTCCCTTAACCACTCTGGGCCTCCATTTGCTCTTGTGTATAGTGAGGCTGACAATAGTATCTTTATTGTGAGGTTAAACTAAATCAACATGTGTAGAGAATGCAGCTCAGTGCCTTGCTGCAGTGAGGCTCAACCAGAATCAGTGATTATTAGTGCGTATCAGAGGCTTTTCACTTAAAAGCTCCATAACCAGGCCAGGCACAGTGGTTTATGCCTGTAATCCCAGCACTTTGGGAGGCCAAGGTGGGAGGATTGCTTGGACCAGGAGTTTAAGACTAGACTGGACAATATAGCAATACCCTGTCTCTTAAAAAAAATTAAAAAATTAGCCAGGTATGGTGGTGCTCACCTGTAATCCTAGCTACGCAGGAGGCGGATGTGGGAGGATCAGTTGAGCCCAGGAGTTCAAGGGTGCCTTGAGCTAGGATTGCAGCACTGCCTCCAGCCTGGGTAACAGAGTGAGACCTATCTCTAAAAAAGCTCAATAACTGGGAGCTACTTTTGCCATTATATAGAGGAGCAGATGAATTCACTCCAATTCAATAGCAGTGTCTTAAAAGCCTACTGTATGCTCAGAATGAAGGGGTATCTGGTAAGCCTCTATCCACAGAGTCCTTAGTCTAGGAGGGAGGGGAGCTCAACAGCAACAAAGTTCAATGAGTGGATAAGGGCTCCAAGATTCCAGGCCTGAGGAACCCCAGGGAGCCCCCCTAGGTGAGCATACCAGAGGACGATTAAGGTCCAGTGCCAGCACTTAGTGGGTACCCCCTAAATACTCTTCCCTGTAGCCATTTACAAATACTGCTAACTTCGTACCTGCCCAGAAGAATCCTATTTGTCCAGAGTATGTTTTTTTTCTAAATACAACAGAACTATGTTTCACACACATTGATCATAAATTTGAGATGTACGCCAAAGTGACTAAACAGGATGTTTTAACATCTGGAGTGTAAAAAAATGATGGGGCCTGTGTTTCTAAGTTTATTTTTTGACATAATGCTTCAACTTTTGCAAAATATGTTGTTTGTTAAAAGAGTACTTTACATTTCTTTTCCCTTTTAGAATTGTCAGGTTGCTTTCATGTTGCTTTATTTAATCTTCACAAAAACACAGTGACTATCCATCCTGAGTTTCCAGAGGAGGAAACCAGGATGCATTTCTGTAGCCCATGGCAAGAAAAGAGAAATGCATGAAGGCACACTGTCTAATGAGCAGTTATTTTTTTTTTCCTTCTTAGAGTATATAGTCATCCCTGGGTACTTGTAAGGGATTGGTGCTGGGAGCCCCCTCTGCAGAGACCAAAATCCACACATGCTCAAGTCCCTTATATAAAACAGTGTAGTATTTGCATATAACCTACGCACATCCTCTCGTATATTTTAAATCATCTCTAGATTACTTACAATCCCTAATACAATGTCAATGCTATGTGAATAGTTGTTATACTGTGTTGTCTAGGGAATAATGACAAGAAAAAAAGTCTGTGCATGTTCAATACAGATGCAGCCATCCATTATTTTTTTCTGAACATTTTTGATCCATGGTTGGTTGAATCCATGGATGCAAAACCCACAGATAGGGAGGGCTGACTGCATTTATTGTTTCAGGGAAGCCTCCAGCCTCTAGGTTAGAGATTACAAATGCAAATGCCTACAGGGGCGATGCAGAGAACAAAAGATATAAATAGGTTTGGGTAAGGTCATAGGGAGTTGGACACTGCTGAACCAGGGAGTGTAAGGCACAGCCAAAGGTATTCAAATTGCAATTTATATTTATAACTTGCATTTTTATGACACATACAGTATAATTTTATCAAGGAAGAAATAAGCTCAATATCTCACATCTTCACAACAACTTAAAGGTAGTAGGAGTCAGGGATTTCCCCCCTTTGACAGATAAGGAAACTGAGGCACAGGTGAATTGATTTCAAGTTAATAAAAGAGCTTAACCTCTAGGCAGTGGCAGTAGAATGTAGGGGCTAAAAGCACATGTTCTGGAGTCTTGTAGACTTAATATAGCATTTTGGATTTGTAACTTGCTTAGCTCTGTGATGTTGAGAAGCTGCTTAACCTCACTGAGCCTTAGTTTCCCCTTCTGTGTAATGGGAATGATAATGTTCACTTTGAAAAGTTATTCGAATACTAAATATGATCATATTTGTAAATATTTAGCCAAACATTCAGCATAACACAAGCATTTAATAAATAGTAGTTTGTTTAATGATATTATTAATAAAAAGGAGAATAACTCAAATCTATTCTAAGTGCAGTTTTTACTCATGGCCTACCAAAGGCCTTCAGACATGATCATTCAAAAGCTATATTGAAAATTCCATCAGGATTCTCCCAGTGATGAAGCTCAAGTCCAAGAGGGCAATGCAATCTTCTTTTCATTTTTTTAAATATCTGTTCAGCAGGTTGGTTGAATGATCAGAGAAAAGATATAAATTTGCACATGGGAGAGAAAAATCATAGATTGTCAGAGCTGGGGACCTTACTTTTCAGCTGAGAAAACTTAACTAGAGCGATTAAATACACACACATATATGTTATATATATTCATTCAATTTTAATATATTTATGGATATTGTTTTATATATTTTATATTACATATATTAATATGTGTATGCGTATATAAATATACACATGTGTACATTCATATCTCCCAAGGGGTAGAGAGTAGTCTAGAGTACAGAGACTTCTTTTTCCCAGGAATGGACATATCTGATCCATGGTTGGTTGAATCCATGGATGCAAAATGCACAGATAGGGAGGGCTGACTGCATACATGTATATACATGTGCATTTGAGTATTATGTGCTGCCTGTGGGAGTGGGGGAAGAAGAAAGGGTGTTGGCTATCTGGCAGTTCTTCTTTTTGCCCCATGCTGTTCTACCTGACAAATCTGAATCCTGGACCCTCCATGGTTCTGCCTGGCTGATGACCGTCCTTGTCAGCTGCATCCACTCCCTTTGGTCACTACTGGACTATTTGATCAGGGACCTATCATCTATCTACCTTCGGACTTTCTTAAATTTGCACTACTGGGCCCCATATCATTTATTATTCCCCCTTTTTGTTACTCCTTTATTTTAATTTTAATGAGATCATTGGAGAAAGAGGAAATTGGTGTGTGATGTAATTAAATTCTGTACGTAGACAAGGGTCATTCAAGTAGCGAAATGAAGTTTGAAATGAGCAGGGTTGAACTTAAACCAGAAAGACCTAAGGCAAGGGTAATGCAATGGTCTCGGACATAGGCTTTGGGAAGGATGCAAAAGAATTCATTTTAGGTATGTTTTCAAGGTCAAATTCTAAAGATTTTATGACATCTAGTTTACATGAGTGGGGTAGACAATAATTCTTAAAAATAGGAAAGGCAGAAGGAAGAACAAATTTGATGAGAAGATAATGAGTTCAGTTTGGCCACGGTAAGGCATATTGGGCATTAGAGAAAACTAATGTCTGCACATGAAACTGAAGATATCACAGAGAAAAATGTGTGACCAGTAGGGGCTGTAATTGGAGAAAAATTCACAGTAGTAACTTTTAAACCTTTTGGACTCTGACCTGGTATGTACACATGCACAACCAAACACAAGACTCAAAAAACATACCTTTAAATTTGATACATTAATAGTATGATATTTTCTGCTACTCAATTTAAATAAAATTCTGGTTGTCATCCACCAAACTGATTTAATGACTCACCAATATGTCATAAAAAATATTGGATTACAAGATATGAGTAACCAAAGATCTTTCAATAAGAATACAAATCACGAATACAGTACTCATTGCCATCAACCAACAGTTTGCTGTAGGAAGAAGAAAGCACCACTGTTCGGTGAAATTAAATGAAGAAAGAAGTCATCAGTAGAGTTGCTGAGATTTAACACTGTGAATAAGGGAACAAATAATTGCAACTATGACAAGGAAATGAATGAGTTGCCAAATTCTATTCTTCTTAAGGATCATAAGAAATCTGTTGGATTTTGGCGACATTGAGATGAATTCTCATGAAAATACGAGCCGTGGCAAGAAGTGGAAATTCCTGTCAGAGTCAAGAAAATGCATTAGTGAAGGCTTTTCCACTTGAAATAAGGCTGCAGCATCTTCTCTGGAGCCAACCCTTAAAACAATGCTGTGAAGAATGGATCACGAATTTGCTCCATTCTCATGAAGTTAACTGTATGTCCGTGAAGAGCCAGACCCTTCCCACAGTTTCTGGGTAGACAGCTAGGTGGAATAGAAGCTCTGATCTACTCTCAACTTTATTTGCATTTTATTAGGCATTCATTTACTGAACACCTGCTACGTGCAAGACCACAGAGGAATGTGGAGATAAATAAGATGATAAAATTCCTGCCCGCCAGGCTCTCACAATCCTGTTGGGAGGACAAAAACCAAAATAAATAACGCTGGGAGCAGGCCAACTGTGAGAGACGCTCCACTAGACATGCCAAAGACAGTAGGAAATCAGAGGAAAGAAAATTCATTTCAACTCAGAAAGCATTGTCTCCTTCTCAGAGTTCTTCTCTCAAACATCATCTCCCCAGAGAATAGTTCTCTAGACACGCTGGCTAAGCATTGTGCACTCCACCCCTCCAGTAACTGTATTTCATTCACCTGTTTTATATTCTTCATGGCAATTCCTATCATTAAGAATTATTTATATTTGGAACCATATGTTATTTGGAAATTCTTGCCCAAGACACCAAGATAGAATAGATACAATATTCCAAGTAAGGTTCCAGATCTAGGTGACAGGTAGCAAAGGAAATATGTAAAAATTAGTTACACAACTCTTATGGCTCTCACCAACATGAAGAACATGAAACAGGTTATCACAAGTTAGAACAGGATTTTTGAAGAGGGATTTTCTTCACTCAGAATTGAGTCCCATGTCTCTCACGGGATGGAGTAGACGTGCCTCCCCGACACATGGACCCCAGTGAGGTTGCTTCAAGGGAACACCTGGACAGGATGAATATGTTGGAGTCATCCGTGGCATCACAGACTACCCCAGAACTTAGTGGCTTAACTTATTATCACCTCCTTTTCTGGCTCTGTGGGTCAGTAATTCTGACACGATGCACTGAGGAAGGCTCATATCTGCTACGAAATGATGTCTGAGGTCTCAGCTGGTATAACTTGAACAGCTGGGGGCTAGCTAAGAAACAGGTGTCTGTATGTATGTCTGTGCTTGTCTGTCTGTCTTTTCTCTTTACCCATCCCTCCCCGTGGCTAATACGGGCTTCCTCTCCTTTTTTTCCTTCTATAATGAAACAAGAAACAAATGTTTAAAAACCTGTTACTTTTCTGTATAATTGTATAGTTGCCAGATACACCTACATAACCTCATAGGGTCAACACAACACCACAGGGAACTTTATTTCCATTTCACAAATGAGGGTGTTGAAGCTCAGTGGGTAGAAGCAACTTGGACGAAGTTGTGGGAGCCCAGATCGGAGCCAGCTCCTCTGTCTCCACTTCCTGTGTTCACACCACGCCCGCCTGCCTTGCAGGCACGCACTTTGGTCCCATCAATACACCCTGAAGTCACGTGGAGTCACGCCCACTGAAGGGACAGAACGCAGCAGCACGTGGCTTGTTCTGGGCAGTGGAGACTCCTAGCTCCCCAGGAAGATGCAGCGTGTGCTGACCTTGAGAAAATGATGGCTCCAGCCAGAGGAAAAGGTATCAGCATTCATAGAAGAATTCCGGAATGAGAAGTGCAGCGGCGGCCAGGTTTAATACTGCGCACACACTTCTGATGAATATGCAAATGTGGCTGGCACAGAAGCAGGAGGCGAATAACGTTTACTAAACAGCAGTGTTAAACCACTTTGAAAGGGGTGTGTCAGAAGCATGGTAATGAAATTAATCCTCTTCACCTGTGAATTATCAGGGGCTTTGGGCTCCATCCAAAAACGTCTGACTTAAGTTTGCTTTGCTCAAAGCCTCTTGTGTAAACTTGATCTTAATGGAGAATGAAACTTGGGATACAAAACAGGAAGTGGTAAAAGACACAACTGTATATTTACCCGACTAATGGACTACGGGATAAGGGCATTTCAGCTGTGCCTGTCCATCCATGGTGACCGCTCTGGGGCATCTTCATGGCTGCTGTGGTCCCCACTGAGTTGATTTATCAAACAAGAAGACCAATAATTGTAAGATGGTCAGAGTGATTAGATCGGGCCTCACGCTGTCTGACAGAAAAGCTGTAGACAGAAGGTGTGGAATTGAAGTGTTCAAGGGAGAGTTCAGTCTCTTCGGTGGTGTAGGGAAATAAAGACTGCCTTTCTGAAAATAACCCTCAACCAGATGTCAAACTAAAGATGAATAAAGAAGATCACTTATGGACAGGCACTGTGTCACTGACTGGGTACAGAAACAAATAAGTCACAAAGCTCTTGCTTAGGAGATGCTCACTCTCTAGTTGGGGAGTTGCCCATTTATTCACACGGTCGGTGGCAGTCATTTGTCATTTAGGGCCACCCAGCAGTCATAACCCTTTCTTGGAAATAGCATCCAAAATTCCTTTTGGGGCCAACCTTTTTCCCCTTAGGGGCAGTCAGGAGGACTGACACTGAAGATGCTCTGCCCCCCTGCTATCCAACAGGTGGGTGGGTGACTGGAGTTAAGCCATCAGACACTCTCACAGCTTTGGAATCTAGAATGATGCGCAGCAAAGCAAGGATGAGAAGGCATGGAACAGATTCCCCTGACTGTGGGCCACCAGTCCTTGTCTCTTAGGTGCCTAAATCTGCCCTAATTTCCATCTTTCCATCTGCCTGGTCCTACAACCTCATTGGCAAACTACCTGGTATTCTCCCAGTAAGTTCATGTTTCCATTTAAGTCAGCCAAAATTCATTTCTACTGCATGCAGCCAGCCACTCTTGTCATACTCACCCTCATCCATTCATTAATCCATCCATTTACCAACACCACCCTTGTGCCAGGCATGGGGGAAGGAGATGAATAGGATTCTGTGCTTAGGGAGCTCACCATCTTAGGGGGAGAACAAGTCAATGGGTCACTGTATACTACAGGATCTGGGTTAAAATCAGGACAAGAACAGAGAAGTACTTAATATTCAGGGGACTGTGTCAGAGAAATGGAATTCTCTTGTGGGGCATGAGAAATATTCACTAGGATCATGGTCTATTCTAACTTTTAAAGAATAAATATAGGCATGCCAGACACAAAAATGAGGAAAGTGCTTAGGCAAGGAAAACCACAGATGTAAAAACTAAGAAGTGTGACTTGAGCATAGATTAGGAGATTTATGGAAAATAAAATAGTAAATAAAGGAAAATACTATTTATGCAGTATTCAAAAGTTGGTAGAAACAATACTATTTACCCTGTTTTTTATGCAATGAATTTCGAGTCCCAAACTGTTAAAGAAACTTCCCAAAATCACACAGCTACAAAGTTATACAAGATTTACTTCTAATCCCTTTTCCTACACACCTCAGAGCATTTCTGTGAGAATCAAATGGAATCAAAACTATTTGTTCTCATGTGTGTCTCCTGTCTAAACTGGGTCAGCCCTCGTGGTGAAAGATGGCATATGGTTCATTTTCTTTTCTCTTTGTAATCCCTGGAAATTAGCACAGTGTCTGGTACACAAAAGGAATTCAATTATGTTTGTTGAGTGAATGAATTAACAAATACTTATCAATAATACAAACAATATTTGGAGAACATTTTAACAGTGACTTAATCTCATAGCAAGTCATCAGCCCTATAAAGTACATGGAGAAGGAATGATCTTCATACTTTCTCAGGGTACCTACCTTGGACAGCAAAGTAGATCTTATTATTAACATTCCCATTTTTCAAATAAAGAAACAGAAGCTTAGAAATTTAAGAAATGTAAATGCTGGCTAAATTATGGCAGTCAAGAAAGGCGGCCTATGGAGTTTGAATTGACTCCCTCTGGAAATATAGAGACCCTCAATGTGGATGAGCCGATAGGCTCCCCAACAAAATAAAAGGTGTTCATAAGTATGCAGTATTTTCTATCTTGTCATATTGGCAAATAGAGGAATTGAGTCTCTATGCATGGAAAAAGAAACATGAAAAATAGCACAGGTAACTAGGCATCATTTTAAAAAAAGCCTTCCTTTTTAATTAAAATTAAATGTCCACAGTAAGAAAAAAAAATAGTGGTGAGCAACAAATACCCACAGCCTTATTTGATCACCTGTGATGAATTATAATTAGGATTTGAAAATTATTGAACTTTTTTCCCCCTGTTCACCTTGGCGCTCTGAAGGTGAATTTCAAAGACTGCTGGAGGAATGAATATTAAAAAGTTTGTTTTATACTTGAACGCCAGAGCTCCCATCTCATTTTTCCATTAAAGCTCAACTTTTGAAATTTTTCTCTGCTTTGCAATAATTACATCTTCAGCCTGACAACTCATTACATGACAATGCTTATGCTAATGCGATTCTATAGGCACAAGGAAAGGAAAGCGCTAGCTTTCAGTGACTAGGAATTAGAGAGGGGCTCCCTCTCTGCGGTTCAGAGGCCCTGCCGCAACCCACCCCCACCCAGTCTCTAAGCGCCTCGCACTGACAAGGCTGCATTCTTTTACGGTGTCCTGACCAACAAGCAGCTCTGGCTGTGGTACTCTTGCTCCCAGGCACCTGGTAGTGGGTTTATTTTATTTTATTTTATTTTAAATCCTGTTTTGTCCTACAAAGGCTGGAAATGAAATTACTTGTATAAAGCTTTCTGTCTCAACAATGGGACAAGCCCATTTGTCTTGCTCACCCTGGAGTGGTGACATTTTTTATTTTTCTCAAGACCGTTAGTGTTTCTGATCAATTCCACTTACAGCTGTTACTGAGTTCCTACTCTGTGCCAGGCCCTGGAACGTGTGAGGGACACAATGGTAAACGAGGATTCTCAGACAGGGTTCCTGCCTGCACTGAGCTTGCGTCCTTGTGGGGGGTGCGGACATGGCAAAAGAGCAGACAGTCACTCTGCAAAATAGCAGTATCGCAGCAGGAGCACAGAGACGGGCCCAGGCATGAGGTGGGTGGGCTCCCCAAGAAGGTACCAACTATGAGACCTGATCTGAGACCAGAAGGATGAGCCCCAGTGGGTTGGAGGATGGAGAAAGAGAGAACCGGGGAACACTCCCAGCAAAGTGGGGACAGGACGGCAGAGTTTAGGGGACTGGAAGCTGCTCTGCAGGACTGGAGAGTGAAACGGAGGGTCGGGAGGAGTTGTGTGGGCAACGAGGCTGGGGAAGGACACAGGGTGCAGGTTCCCAAGGGCTGCACATGCCAGGATAAGGACCTCAGGCTATGGACATCCGCGGGGCTCTGTGCAGCCAGCCACCAAAGGCTTTTACGTGGGGAATGAGTGACTTTGCTGAAAACCCTTGAAATGACCCACGACCAGGACAGTGCCTGCTAACCAGGTGTCCTACATACATTATCATCCCAAATCATCACACCCAACTGTCAGCAGGAATTATTTTCTCCACTTTGCTTTTTAGAAAACTGAGGCTCAGCAGTATTTTGTAACTTGCTTGAGCCCCTGCTGGGCTTGTCAGTGACAGGGTTGATTTGGTCCCAGATGGAGAGAGCTATGGAATTCCAAACCCGAACCCTGCACTACACCAGACTATTTCCAGCACTTCTAGTGAAGATGCCAAATGTATTCATCAGCTTTCTGAGATTCCTTAGGGAAGGGAGGATGGGGTGTGTAACCCTGCCTTGGGCTTTTTTGCTCTAATTGAGGGTTGTAGAAGAGAGAGCCCTGCTGGACATGAGGAAATATGTTTTGGTTTTGTTTTTTTTGAGACAGAGTCTCACTCTGTCTCCCGGGCTAGAGTGCAGTGGCATCATCATGGCTCACTGTAATCTCAAACTCCTGGGCTCAAGAGATCCTCCTACTTCAGCCTCTGGAGTAGCTGCAATTACAGGCCTGCTCCATCACACCTGGCTAATTTTTTTTTTTGTATTTTTTGTAGAGACAAAAAATACTCTTTTTTATCTTGTTCAGGCTGGTCTCGAACTCTTAACCTCAAGCAATCGTCCTGCCTCAGCCTCCCACAGTGCAGGATTGTAGGCATGGGCCACCAGGAAATATGTTTTTAGACCAGGTTCTGTCACTAGCTCACAGGTCATTTCACTTCAGCTTCTATTTTCTCAGTTACAGAAAAAAAATTATTAAACTTCATCCTTAGAGAAAAAAGTTCAACTAGGAAGAATCTCAGTGGAAGCTTCAGCTCTAATAAAAAAGTCTTTGAAAGGCAAGCAACCCTCACTCACTCTTAGCAGGTGTGAATACTGTGGTAGGTCTTGGGGGGCTGGATAAAATGTAGGAGCCTGGAGGGGTGAAGGAAAAACACATGCCTGGGGGGACACAGCAGAAAGGCTCAGAGCGGTGTTAGTATATAAAGGAGGTGAGAATCTTGGTGGAAACCAGATGGCCGGATTCAGGGCCCTGGAAGAGGAAACCTAGAGCCTTCAGGAAGCCCTTGGACAGGGGTGCTTTGGCAGGAATTAGTGAGGCTGGCTTCTGGTCGTATCAGCTCACACAGGCTGCTTGGCCTCTGGATGAGAAACTGCCCTGTTTCCATGTCCTGAAATGAGCACACACCGATTGATCATTCTACCTCAATTTCTCCCTCAAATGTGGATTGGGTGGCAGAAAAAAGACATTGTCTCTCCTATTCCCAGGCCCAGGCTAGGAAGTTATCTTCCAAGCTCCCGCTGCTCGGAAGCCTCGCTGACCCCACAGCCCACCAGATTCCCCAGTGGACTGCACCTCCTTGAGATGGTGTCTTCCCATCTCTGTTCCCAGCACAGTGGCTGGTGCAGACTATATGAAAATAATAAAGTCTGATGTTTGCTACACGCTTTCTCCCTTGCGGAGGAGGCCAGAGACTCTTCTAAGAGCTTTATATGGACTATTTCATTTAATCCTTGAAACACACCCATGTGATAGGTACTATTATCATTTATGTTTTATAGCTAAGAACTGAGGCTCAGAGAAATTATGTGATTTGCCATATGACACACAGCAACAGAGTATAGGATTATCTGTGGTCTCTGTGCACCGAGAGCTTATTAAAAATGTAGATTCCCACCCCCAGCCTACTGAATCAGAAAATGAGTTTTTTAAAATCTCCAGGTGACTTGTATACATATTTTAAAGTTTAAGATGAGCTGATTTGGTAGACAAAAAATTTTAGTTTGCTGCATGAACAAATTGTAACAGAGAGAATGGCCTGGAAAAGGGTAACAATGTTTTCTGTCTGAGAACGAAAACCTACATCCCTGCCTCCGGCTATTGGTCGGGAGGGGCAGGGAGT
>CAUYSK010084623.1:0-25897 GCA_963575035.1 Avahi laniger
AATTAATTTCTTTCTATTTTTGGTAGAGACGGGGTCTCGCTCTTGCTCAGGCTGGTCTCGAACTCCTGAGCTCAAACAATCCGCCCGCCTCGGCCTCCCAGAGAGCTAGGATTACAGGCGTGAGCCACCGCGCCCGGCTCAAAGTATATTCTCAAAGAATGGTAGCTATTATTAGGGTTAGCAAGTATATATGAAAGGATATATGATTTTAAAGTTTCAAAATGAGTGATCAATGTAAAATGCACTAAAGAGAATTTAGAAATTATTTTGGGTTGAAGAACTAAAGAGACACTTCAAAAAGGAAGTACAATTTGAACTGGGGGAGTGAGAGAGGGGGGAAGTATTCTGGATGACAGTAAAGACATGAACAATGGCTTTGAGTGAGGAAATCATAGGGCATGATTAAGAACTCAGCCCTGAAAATCAGAAAACCTAAGTCCTGGCCCTGCCTGTGCTAATAACTAATTTTTTTGGTCAGTTTTAGCAATCACTTAAAAACAATATGCTATAATTTCCTCATCTGTAAATCTCTTACAGATTACATATGCTCCCTTCATATGTAAAAAAAGAAACCTATCTTTTCCCAAGCAACCTTTGCTAGGATTTCTCAGATCTAGGTCAGCATCAACAAATGTCCTCTCTGAGGGGCCAGGGCAATCATTTCAAGTTACCAGCAGCAATAAATGAAGAGGTAAAGAAGAAAGAAGACCAGTTTTTGCATATCACTGATATGGTGGGCTAGAAAACCTTCCTTCCAGATCCAGCAACCTGTTATTCTTAATTTCCCCAGTTCTGACATCTGCGAGTAGGATTAATATTGCAGCAGATAATACAGGTAAGAGAGAACTAGAAGGTAAGGCTGACGAGGTCATTCTTAACCTAAGAGCATTTCCATAAGATGAAGATAAAATAATGGGCATCAGCACAAACATAATTATCATTTGGGCCAATTTCTAGGTTTAGTAGATGGCTAAGCCTTGATCTTGTAAAGTAGCGTGGAAGAAATTTGTAATGATTCGAGTTAGGAATCTTGAATTTCCACAAAAATTTCCAGTAACAAACAAGCTTAAGGTAAGGATTTTCATTAAAAACAATTTACCTTTTAAGGCATTAAAAACACAATAACTTGTTACCAATGATACAGAAGCACACATACATTAAATGTCTGCAGTGTGTCCCACCTAAACAACTTTTAACTAAAACAAAGGCAGATACTTTTACATGCCCTTCTCACTTAAAAATTAATTCCTCTAAGCCCTTGTTTATTAGTTGGCTCGTCTGTAAAAAGTTATTGCAACCATTTTACAATCACATCCTGGTTCTACAAGGATCAAATGAAAAAAGCCTCTTTCTTACTATTTGGAAATGAATGATCTATCTAGTTTGCAGACCGGCCAGACCGCTTTCACCCCACTGCCTCTTTAGCGTTGTCACAAACGAGGGAGAATAATGGTAGAGAAAAATTTGAAAATAAAAAGCACCTCAGGTTGACAGGGGGAGAGCAGTCATAATTATTTGCCCAGACTTAAAAATTGAACCTAAATTTGCTTGTCTTCTACCGCATAGTCAAAAGTCAGCGATCAATACATAAATCAATTTTGAGTATGTTATTATGCCTAGGCACATACCAGAGAGGTCCAAGTTCTATTGCTGTCTTTCCAGGCATACTTCCGTGACAGTTACAGGGCAATTGTCTATATGGGTTTTCTGTAAAAAGATAATGAGTAATCAAAGGAGAAATGACTAATATAAATAACAGATAGTTATATTAATAATAATTTGCAGCTACTATACACTGAGGATCTACTATGTGCCAGGTATTATGCAATGTATTTTATACATATTTTAAAATTTAAATCCTTACAGCTCTCTGAAGTACGTACTGCTAAAATCTCAGTTATATAGATCAGAGGATTAAAGCTTCAGAGAGATTGTGGAAATCCATGTCAAATCGCTTAGTAGAGGCATAACTGATACTAGGTTTTAGTTACTATACTACGTGAAATAATATAATAAGGAGAAAGTCTTGTGAAGTCCAAAAGACATCCATGCTTTAAAATTTACTGATTGGGGTATAACTTATGTGCAATAAAATGCATACATTTTATGTAACCAAATCCCAATCAAAATACAGCCCTTCCACCTTTTTTTTTTTTTGAGACAGAGTCTCACTCTGTTGCCCTGGGTAGAGTGCAGTGGCATCGTGATAGCTCACAGCAACCTTCTGACTTCTGGGCTAAGGCGATCCTCCTGCCTCAGCCTCCCGAGTAGCTGAGACTACAAGCATGTGCCACACGCCTGGCTGATTTTTCTATTTTTAGTAGAGACAGAGTCTTACTCTTGCTCAGGCTGGTCTTGAACTCCTGAGCTAAAGCAATCCTCTCACCTTGGCCTCCCAGGGTGCTAGGATTATAGGTGTGAGAGCCATTGTAATTGGCTGACATTTCTTGTAAGTTAATTTTTCTGCACTTGAGAAGAAAATGAGTTATTCTATTCCCTAGGCTTGATTCATATTCAGCCCCGAAAAATGTAGCCTAGAAGAATCTAATTCAGATTAAAGGGCAATCAAAGGCCTGATGTAATCACAAGGAAATTGGGATAAGTACTAGCACTATTCTTAGTTTCCAAAATGGGGCAATATTCTACTATGGGACTTTTAAATTCATTCAAAGTACCAGCAGTCATTTATTATTATTATGATTATTATTATTATTATTATTTTTGAGACAGGGTGTTGCTCTGGTGCTGGGCTAGAGTGGAGTGGTGTCATCATAGCTCACTGCAGCCCCTAACTCCTAGGCTCAAGTGATCCTCTTGCTTCAGCTTCTTGAGTAGCTGAGACTACAGGTATGCACCGCCATGCACGGCTAATTTTTTATTTTTTGTGGAGACAGGGTCTTGCTATTGCAGGCTGGTCTCTGAATTCCCGGGCTCAAGTGATCCTCCTGCCTCAGCCTCCCAAAGTGCTAGGATTACAGGCATGAGTCACCATGCCCAGCCCAAATAGTCATTTTAAATCAGAAACTCTCTAACTTCCCCGATTCCAGGCTATTCCTGAGTTGATGATTCACTTTCTTGACATGGCCTGATCTGATCAATCACTTCTAGATATATCCAGAACCGAGGACTACAGTGGCAGAAACATAAGTCTATTAGCTTCTTGCTATCTGATAATATCACTGTATTATTTAAAGCAATTAAGTGGAATAATGCATAGTTGTAAGATCTTATTTTAGATTTACTTAAAAGCGTCAATCACTGTTTGCTCTTAGGTCTACTTTTCAGTATTCTTAAACTCGAAGCCTTAATGGAAGGATGTGGTTATCACTGACATTAGCTTTCTTAAGAACTATATTCCTCAAATATTATGAATATACTAGAGTAGTCTTCTCTTGAACCATTAAATAGCTGAACTACAAATACTTACAGGCAGTCATCATCCAACTCAAGGTGGTGATTTATACTACAGTTCTGTTAGTTACACTCACTTACCACAGGCAGACAGCACACACATGAATTTATATTAGTCAGTTTGTGTCCTCAGGTACTTTGCAAAATACTCCCATCATACAAACCTGTCTTTTCCCAAGCCCCTTTGCTAGGACTTCTCAGATCTAGGTCAGCATTAGCGAATTTCCTCTCTGAGAGGCCAGGGCTATCATTTCAAGATACCAGCAGCAAAAAATG
The DNA here is from genome assembly GCA_963575035.1 of Avahi laniger. NCBI lineage: Eukaryota > Metazoa > Chordata > Mammalia > Primates > Indriidae > Avahi > Avahi laniger. The sequence continues at coordinate 3,688 of CAUYSK010084623.1, forward strand.
AAGAAGTAAAGAAGAAAAAAAACTAGTATTTCCCTATCACTGGTATATAAGCCCAGAAGGCAATTCCAGATGAGGAATTTAAAAATATTCTGAGACTTATATTTAAACACAATAGCTTAAATACATACTTTATCTTTGCTGTTTCTTAAAGCTTAATTAAAATGAGAGCAAGGAATAAAAATTAAACCACAAGGATAAACAAAATGGGATGGGGATAGTAAAAGTGAGAGATGCTAATAAAATTTTAGAAGCAGGAGTCAGATACACAATGGGATAACTGATTTTAGCAGACCAGAAAAAGCTAAAGCCTAACCCTGAAATGGACAGATGGGCAACCAACAAAATAGCAAGCCCATTAGTGCTGTTGGACCCTGAAACACTCTGAGAATTGAAACTGATTGTTTCAATTAAAACTGATTGTTTTTAAAGATGAGTATAGGGTGTATTACAAAAAAGAGGCCTAGTTAAACATTTTTAAAGGGCTCAATTAAGACTCACAGATCTTCTTCTCCAATACTCACAATCAGGCTTTTGTGTCTTCCCAACTCAAAAGGTGAAGTTAATCTTTGGTGAAGCTGAACTATTGAGGACCTAGAACCAGGGGCTTTAGTCATAGGTGAGGAGATGTATGAAAACAGAGGGATTAGAAAAAATCTGCATAAATGGTAAGACCTTCCAGTCTCTGTCCCTACTGTAGCTCTCCGAGAGCTGACAGAGTATTGGTCAATTCCGCTCTGGAAAAATTTACCAATCTAAGAGGAAAGACCTATATATGTGTTCACATGTGGGGGTCTCCTAGTAAAAAAGCAGACTGGTGTCTTCTCATCACAATAAATCCATCAGTTTATAAGCCTGCCCCAAGTACTTCCAAACACTTTTCAAGTGGACAACCAAAGGCACCAGACATTTGCTATTTACTATGACAGAGAACAAAATTACAAAACAAAAAAAGAAACAGGAAACAGAAGAACTGAACAACAGTAACAATATAAAAATAAACAAATGAACAAAACCCCCTATCCTCCCCTAGATAGAAAATATACCAAGCTATAATCAATTCTTAGAGAAGATTAGATTTTGCATCCCTGAAACAAGAATAGGACAAAAAATGGAAAAATGAGAAAATATAAAACAACTCTTAAGAATGAACTAAATATGAGAAATTTAAATAGGAAAGTTCAAAAATAAAAATCAGGGAAATTTAAATAGGAAAGTTCAAAAATAAACATTAAGGAAACATCCTAAAAAGTAGAACTGTCAAAGAAATTAAAAGCAGAGATATTAAAAAAAAATCAGAGGATCAATCTAGAAGATCAAATATAACTAAGAGTAGTTTCTGAGAGAACAGATATAATTTGAGAGGAGAAAATTGTCAAAGAAATAATACAAACAAAATTTCTGAGCGCTGAAGAACTCAAGTTTCTGATTTAAAAGAAATGAATTTAAAAAGATGAATTCATACACATATTAGCATAAATTTATTTTATAATATTGGGTAAAGAAGAGATATTTTAAGAGCATTGAGAGAAAATAATATAAAGGACTAGACAGAGGAACAACAGCAGACTTCTTTTTGGAGTCTAGAAGACAATGGAATAATACCTTGAACATTCTGAGGAAAAACAATTTCCAACCTAGAATTCTATACTTGGCCATGCAATCCTTTTCAGGTATCTTGTAGGAAAACGTGTTCACTCAAAATGAGGTAATAAACAAGGAAAAAGTGGAAAAATACATAGGATCCAAGATATGAAATTTATCACAAAAAGAAAGCCAAAGAAAATTTTCCAAATGATGGTTGTTCCCTTGGACAACAACTTTAAGCAGACCTAGAAAACAAACAACTAGAACAGAAGGACTGTCTCAGGGTAGTGAAACTGGAATCCAAAGATTACCTGATGTGCTTAACTATACTGAAGGGAGCACTGAAATTGTAGCACAGAGTTTATGGATGGATTATAAAAAGTGCAAAAAAAAGGTAACAAAAAAGCAAATTCCAGTGTTATCAAAGAGTTGTATAATAAAGGAAATATTATAGCGTATGATATGGTTCATCAGTGTTATAGCAGCCTTCTAAGATGAGCAGCAATGGTCCCTCTGACTCCTGGTATTCATACCCTTGTGTAATCATCTCCCCCCGAGTGGGCTGGATCCAGAGACAAATTTCTATCAACTAGAATATGGCAAAACTGATGGCATATTACCTAGAGATCAGGTTACAGAACACCTCTTTCTGTCTTGCTGTGTGTGCATGTGTGCTCTCTCTTGCTTTCTTTCTCTCTCTCTCTCTCTCTGGTTCTTGCTTGCTCCTTTAGATGAAGCAAGCTACCATGTTGTGAGCTGCTGTCTGAAGAGGACTATATGACAAGAAACTGAGGGCACCTCTAGAACAGCCATTATATCTTTAGTCCAAGAACCTGCAAGAACCTGAATCCTGCCAACAACCACATAAGTGAGCCTGGAAGCAGACTCTTCCCCAGTAAGGCTTTGAGATGACTGCAGCCCTGGGCAACACCTTGATTTGTGTCCTGGTAAGACCCTGAGCTAGTGTACTCAGTTAAGTCATGCCTAGATTCTTGACTAACAGAAACTATAAGATAATAAATATTGTTGTTTTAAGCCACTAAGTTGTGGAGTAATTTGTTACAAAGCAACAGATAATACAATTTGTGATCAATATTTACATATTTATAAATATGTAAACACTAAATATTGATTTGGCAAATGTACGGAGGGGAAGAGCATGCATGTGACTGGGTTGGTTTAAGAAGCCAAATACTCTTCTTCCATGAAAGAAAGTTAGAAGCAGTATAAGCATGCTGTTTAGACATATGGATGTAAACATTAGAAGAAATAGCTATGAGATTTTAACTGGTTACTTTAGGGAGTCAGGCAGAGATCATTATTTTATTAATAAGACTTATGGAACTATTTGACTTTTTAAACTATGTGTTACAAATTGATAAAAATTCTGAGAGATGCTTTCTTTGAAGGGCATATAGAATACTCTACAAGTTCTGTATGATTGCAAACAAAATGCAAAAACAAACCATATTGCTTTATAGTTATTAATTATCAAGTCAAAAATTTTTTAAAATGTTTGATTTAAAAAAACTACAAGCTAGAGTCCTAAATTATAAAGCAACATGAAGGATTTCTGGTAGAGACAGAAATATGTTAGATTTTTATGGATTCAGGATCAAATTCAAGCAGTATATATTGAGTTTAGTTTACTTGCTGTTATTGTAAAACAACAACACAGTGATAGACGCAAGGATAAAAAACTCAATATAAGGAAGAACTAATTGATAATTTTAAAGGCCAGACACCATCAGTAACACTGGGGTATAAGGTAAAGTTGGGTATTCTCCTGATTGGTTTTTTTTTAACTGAGGTGAAATTCACAAAGCTAATAACCTTTTAAACACTGAAGATGGCTATTTGTTACATAAAAGAAAACTGAAGAAAAAATAAAAAGGAAACCATAAATCACTAAATCAATTTTCCATTTATAGGAAGACCAAAAGGTTCCAAAGTTTCATCAAAGATATTCATGAAAATCTACTTCATTCATTTATTTATCTATTTATTTATTTATTTGAGACAGCATCTTACTCTGTTGCCCAGGCTGGAGTGCAATGATGTCATCATAGCTCACTGCAACCTCAAACTCCTGAGCTCAAGCAACCCTCCTGCTTCAGCCTCCTGAGTAGCTGGGACTACAGGCTCATGCCACCACACTTGGCTACTTTTTCCCTTTTTTGTAGAGACAGGGTTTCACTATGTTGCTCAGGCTGGTCTTGAATTTCTGTCCATAAGCGATCCTCCTGCCTCAGCCTCCCAAAGTGCTAGGATTACAGGTGTGAGCCACTGCACCTGGCCAAAAATCTGTATTTTAAAAAGCCAGAGTGGATTATCTAACTCTTCTGATTCTGTTGCATTAAAAACAAGATGAGGATGGTGGACTGACCATTTAAAACTTGCTTTTCTTCTTACTCCAAAGCTCCAGTTATAACAGAAATGATATTTTTATAAGTAATTCCTAAATAGTGCTAGAAAATAAAAAGGTGGACACTTACATATCCCAAATTGTTCACTGTTTTCTGAAAGTGGAGAGATCACACTACCAGAGGAAAACCACACTGCAGAAAATAGTTCTTAAAGGCAGAAATAGCTGTACAATAGAAGTATTTGAACCTAAAAAACAAAGATGACTACAACCAGAGTGGCTCCAAGGATTGGTTAGAAACTGTTCTTGAAACAACTCATTATATTACTACTTTAATCCTTGATTAGTGGGTTATAGAAGATTTCTCCCCCAGTTTGAAGTGAAGAGGATAAGTTTAGGTTGAAGAAGCAAGACAATACCCCAAATCTGATGAAAAACACTTATCTAAGATCCAAGAAACTTGACGAGTCCCAAATATGATACAAACACAAAGTGATCCACTCTTAGACAAACCATAATCAGATAGCTGAAAGCCACATGGAGAAAATCTTGAAAGCAGTAAGAAAAAAAAATCAAGTATAAGGAAACAATAATATACTAATGGCTGATTTCTTATCAGAAGCAATGGAATAAATTATCAAAGTACTCAAAGAAAGAAAGCTGTCATCCAGCAAAACTATCCTTCAAAAAGGAAGTGGAATAAAGATATTCCTAGATTAACAAAAACTGGGAGAATTTGTTGTAGCAGACTTGACCTATAACAAATACCAAAGGAGGTTCTTTACGATGAAAGAAAATGATAGAGAGTATCTTGAATCCAAAGGAAGGAATAAAGAGTACTTGAAGAGTAATTATGTTAGTAACTATAATATATGCATGTGTGTGTGTGTGTGTGTGTGTGTGTGTGGGTGGGTGGGTGTGTTTTCTTTTTTCTTACCTTAATTCTTTGGAAATCATAAGATTATTTTAAAAAATAAATATAGGCTGGGTGTGGTGGTTCACACCTCTAATCCTAGCACTCTGGGAGGCCGAGGCGGGAGGATCACTCAAGGTCAGGAGTTCGAGACCAGCCTGAGCAAGAGCGAGACCCCGTCTCTACTAAAAATAGAAAGAAATTATCTGGACAGCTAAAAATATATATAGAAAAAATTAGTTGGGCATGGTGGCGCATGCCTGTAGTCCCAGCTACTCAGGAGGCTGAGGCAAAAGGATTGCTTGAGCCCAGGAGTTTGAGGTTGCTGTGATCTAGGCTGATGCCATGGCATTCTAGCCTGGGCAACAGAGCCAGACTGTGTCTCAATAAAAAATAAATAAATAAATAATAAATAAATAAATAAATAAAATGCTGTACTGTTGGATTGGGTTTATATAGATGTAATTAACATATGGGAAAAAACAGCATGGGTGGTAGGGAAGAAAACAGAATTATACTGGAGCAAAGCTGCTACATTTTGCTGGACTTAAGTATTAACCTGACGTAGATCAAGATAAAAGATATATTGCAATCCCTAGAGAAACCATTAAGAAGATAACTGAAAAATAAACATCTAAAAAATCAACAGAGGAGTTAATAAAATGAAATACTAAAAATATTTAACACAAAAGAAGGCAACAAATGAGGAACAGAGGAACAAAAAGACATGAAATATATTTAAAAAATGGCAAAATGGCTGACACAAAGCCAACCATTTCAGTGACTACATTAAATGTAAATAGTCTAAACACACTCATCAAAAGTTGGAAATTATCAGACTAAGAAAACATGATCCAACAAGACACTTACGGATTGAAAGTAAAGTATGAGAAAAAATATATTATGCAAATAGTAGCCACAAGAGCAATGTTTAAAGCATGAAGATGTCACGTTGATGTCACTTTTGGTTCTTTTCCCCAAAAGGCTTATGCAGTGACTCAGTTTGGAAACTTTTCAGCTTCCAGCCCTTGAATGTGAAGTGTCATTGGCATGTCTGGGAGTAATCTCTCATTCACTCCTCAATAAACATTGAAATACAAAAAAAAAAAAAAAAAAAGAGCAGTGTTTGTGTTAATATCAGATAATGTAGAGTTTTAGATAAGAAATATCACTAGAGAGAAAGAGGGACATTTCATAATGGTAACAGGGCTAATACATGAAGAAGATAATAACAATTATAAACCTATACGTATGTTTTAAGAAACTGATAAAGAAGACAGACTGAAGGGACCAAACGTAGGCATAACAGCATAAAGGTAAGACAAATATCAGCATTAAATAAATATTTAAGAAAACTTTCCTGAAATGAAAGAATATTTGAAATTATATGTTGAATGGGTACCCTATGATTTAGGAAATTGATTCTAAAAGGGTATATTCTAGGAAAGTTATTGGATTTCAAAAATAAATATTCCTCTGTGCCGCTAGGAAAAATTATTGTGTCACAAAAAAGAAGGAAAAGTTACAATAGTATTCAGTAATAGAGGACAGTGTAAGAATTTCACTAGGCACTCAAACTCTTTAAACTCTTTTTTTTTTTTTTTTTGAGACAAGGGTCTTGCTGCATTCCCCCCGGCTGGAGTGCAGTGGCGTCATCATCACTCACTGCGACCTCAAACTCCTGGGCTCAAGTGATCCTCCTGGCTCAGCCTCCTGAGTAGCTGGGACTACAGGTGAGCACCACCATGCCTGGTTAAATTTTTGTATTTTTTGGTAGAGACAATATTTTGCTATGTTGTCCAGGCCGGTTTTGAACTCCTGGCTCCTCCTCCCTTGGCCTCCCAAAGTGCTGTGATTACAAGAGTGAGCCACCGTACCCAGGATAAACTCTTTTGAGTATACAGGCTATGAAAATTCTTTTGGGCAAAGAAAAACGTTAGAGATAAAAAAGAAAAACAAGCTCATTTTTGTCATGAGCCCTACTGAGGAAATTCAGTAAGTTAAAGTGAGCCAATTAAGAGATGACTAGAGAAATTATGGCAAAGACCAATCATGAACACTGACTACATTTAATGTAGAGATTATATTGACAAAACAGAACATGTTACATATTCTACTATCATACAAATGGGACAACAAATAAAAATTAGGAAGGTAAAAATTGGAAGCTAATTACTTTATTTGTGATATCAAGAGCCAAAGTATATTACTTAAAACTGATAAATCCAAACTAGAGAAGCATACATATATTTATTACCACAAAAATAAACATTAAGACACAAACAATAACAATGGAATATATAAACCAGTATCTTACTAGTCAAGAAAAAAGGCAGAAAGGAAAAATATAAAAAAATAAAAATACAGGCCAGACGCCGTGGCTCATGCCTGTAATGCTAGTATTTTGGGGAGGCTGAGGCGGGAGGACTGCTTGGGGTCAGGAGTTTGAGACCAGTCTGACTAACAGCAAAACCCTGTCTCTACAAAAAATAGAAAAAATTAGCTGGGTGTGTTGTAGTTCCAGCTACTTGGGAGGCTGAGGCAGGAGGATCACTTAGTCCCACGAGTTTAAGGTTGTAGTGAACTATGATCACACCACTGCACTCTAGCTGGGGAAGCAGAGCAAGACTCTGTCTCAAAATATATATATATATATATATATATATATATATATATGAAATATATATATATATATGGAATATATATATATGGAACCAAGGAAATTAAAAGGAATCATTAGGCAACACGTGGCTTAACCCCATGTAAATAAAAATAGATATGCTAGGTGAATATTGTTAAACTTTTAAGGAATAAATAATTCTAACGCTAGTTACGCCGTTCCCAAAAATTGAAAAAAGGGGAAAAATTCCAAATTCTTTTTGAAAGGAGTATAAACTGATATCAAAGCCCAACAAAAATTATGCTAAAAAGGAAAACTATAAATCACCTCATTTATGAACATTAGAACAAAAAAATCCTTAAGAAAATTAGAAAATAGAATCTAGTAACATATTAAGAGAACACTTCCTGATGATAGTTTATTCTAGGAAATCCAGGATAGTCCAATATTGGAAAATCTTATTACAATTAATCAAATTAGTAGTTTTAAAGAGAAAAACCATATAATCAGCTCCACATATGCATAATGAAAATCCATATGACAAAATTCAACACCTTGATAAAAGTAAAAGTGGAAATGAAGGATACTTCCTTAATATGATAAATGATAGGTATCTCAGATGAAAAGCCAGTATATGGTTGAATCAGAAAGCACTAGAGGGAACTAAAATAAGGAACATGACAAGGCGCCCTTCATTACCACTATCAATTAACATTTTACCAAAGTACTTGAACAAAGGGAAAGCACATTATGCCTGTAGCTTCAAATCACACTAACCATCCTAACTTAAGGTGATCAAAATAAAATACCAATTGGATTATTTATTTACTTTATAATTAAAAAAAAGATACAATACTGGGAACATAGCTTAAGAAAAAGAGTTTTGAGGAAGGATTGTTGTAACAGGTATTAAATAACACTAAAAAGCCTCTGTAATGAAAACAGTGTGGTAGAGGTATATGAATAGATAGATATCCAACCACTGGAACAGAACAGAAAATCTAGGAAGAAAGTCAAATACATGTGGAACTTTAGTATAAGATGAAGGTATTCTCAAATCAGTGGAGAAGAGGTAGACTATTCAGTAAGGCATAACCTACCCTGAATAACCTAGGAATAGGAAAGCTCTAACTGTGGACAAAATCCAGAATATATAAAAGTTCAGTTAACTTTACAATAGCAACAAAAAACTTCTGCATGACGGATTTCAAAAAATAGATGTAAATACATGTGACATAATGTGAAAAAAATTTGCAACTCATATTAAAAGGGCTAAACTCTAATATATAAAGAGTTCTTAAGAATGCATATTAAAAACATAACAAGAAACTAATAGAAAGCAATAAGAAACTGTTTCTATGTCCCAGGACAGAAACAAACAGAAATAGCTTTCTTTATGAGGGCATGAGCCACAGCTTTTTCCTTGTATCCCCAGGCCTGGCATATAGTAGAGGCTCAATAAATGTCTGTTGAATGAATTTTTGTATGAATTTTATAACTGATGGCTTTTATTATATATTCAGCCAGAGACATGACAATTATTTTTATAAAGTTAATGATTTGTAACAACCTAGACAAAGAGGTAATCTGATTTATGTTCCTAAAATTAGTTGAGAGAGGAAACTAAGTTATTTCTAGATGTTTCAATAGAGGGCAGTGCTGGAGAGCAATTGTATAGCACGAGTAAATAACTTTAACACACTCACACGGATGTGTTGTCTGTTGATGAAAGACAATCCAGTATAGGAAATAACAAAATTAGCACTGTAATCTTTAAAATCAAAGGACAACAATATACATAATTAGGGATGCGATAAAGGCTTATTATTCATTGGAGGCTTATAGATAAACATATATAGTCAAAGGGAACTTGAATTTACCTTCTACCATATTACCATCTTTCTGAAAAATTCTCTCTTCACACCACTGACAATGGATCAGGTATTGAATCTTCTTGGCTGTTTCATCTGCTGAAGTAGGTCCCCTCAAAACTCTCACAACTACCAACACAAAATGTTCCAGAGCCACTGCAAACAGTACTTCTATGCCTTTGTTGCATCGGGCCGCAGCTCTGCAATACATTTTTAAAAGTTATTTGGAGGCTTATCATTTTCCCTTGTTTGGCACTGGATTGACAATACTAAGCTCGACAGTAAACTACGGGGAGTGGGAGGGTTATGGAGAGGGAGGGAACTCAAAAAATTCAACTCTTAGTAGCAGTGCTTTTAAAAAGATCATTACTGTAACTTTTACACAAATTAAAATACAGGAAAATAAAGGATGTTGGCAGGGTCTTCAGTTTTTGTACATTTCCCCTTATGGTATCCTCTTAACAGGACTATATTCTCTGGTTTTCAGTGTCACTTTGATTCTTGTCATCACCACCACCTTTCTTCTTTTTTATCTATTTTTTCTTTAAAAGCTTCTTCCAAACAATATATATTTATTGAGTAAGGACTACATGCAGGAAAGTATGCTAGTGGCTGAATATTAAGTGAAAAATCAATAGTCAAAGTTCTTTCCACCATTAATTTTATAGACTTTCAGGATTAAGTTCTACTAGATATACCATTTATGTACTTAATTTTCCCTTTTCAGTCATCTACTAAATTTAGTTCATGTGTATTAATTTTAATTTGTTGATGTTATATTACAAACAGTTTTAAGTATGTGCAGTAGGTCCTTGGCATGTACAAACTGAGCATCAGAGTTTCAGTTAATTAGGAAGTAACCCCTAAGGTTGATGAAGTTTAATAATCTGTAGTTATGCTGAGGTAGGAATTTCCACCTAAATGCTGTGAAACTAGTGTTAGGGTTAGTGAGAGAGCTGGCTGATATCCATTATCTATATTCCCAATGTTCACTTATATATTATTATTATTATTATTATTATTCTAGCATAATAGTCTGCATATCATAGGTACTCAAAAAAGTCTTCCTTTTTTTCATAAATCTGTTCTTAAATTCTGTTTGGAAATCCTAATGAGAAGTAGGGAGAACTTCTTGTTCTGTAAGTAAGATCATTTTGCAGAATCAAGTTTATAAGCCATCATTTTATTCAAACTATATAAATAAAGGAGATAGAATGCATATAAAATAAATAGTTGTTTATAAATTTAAAGAGTTTTTGCTTTAGCTTTTCATGTTGCTATCCCTTCTCTACCCTACATTGTTGAAATAAACTGATTGGAAATTAACTTTTGCTTTCATCTTTTGTTTCTTACTACTTTAATTATCTAATAATATTATAAGTTAAAGAGTAAACTGAATATTCCAGGCATAAGCTTTTAAATAAGATTCTAACAGATACTACATAAAATTAAAAACAAATAAAGATTATAAATATGGAATACAGAATTTATATTTCATGTATATTCTGAAAAATAAGATAAGCACTTCTTATAATATTGTCTCTTTTTACCATATACTAAACATACTAGGTACAGTGCTGGCAATGTGGTACCTTGCCACTGCGGCCACGACAATTCGGGCTGCCAGTTCCTTGTAATATTCAGTCCGGACAATGTTACATCCGTAGTGACGCCTGGCGACATGCTGCGCCTTGGCATATAAAGAACTGATGTCTGTAGAAGTCACTGACACTATGCCAAGGTTTCTTATATTTCTGAATGCAGAATCTAGATAGTTCACCGATGTTCCAAAAGGGTCTAGATGTCTAAAATTAGAAAGAATATAGACATAAGTAAACTCATATTAGTAACCAAAATTAGACCATTGTAATTATTTCTAATGACAAAATTCCATGGATTCAAAAGTATAATACTTGCGAATCTATTTTACATACACAATTCTGTTTTTAAAGTAAGTAATAAAATGAAAATATGATATGTAAGACTTGTAAAAATAAATCAGACTTAGAGGAAAAGTGTCAGGGCCAGGCATTTTATTTCAAATGCTAGAAAATTTCCTTATTGCACACTGCAGGCCAATGTCAAAAAACTGTATTAATTTGAATAAATAAACAACAAACTCCTAATTTTTAACTACCTCTACCCCTGAAAATTTCAGACCAGTTTAGAAAGTGACATAGCAGACCATGAGTGATGGCTCACACTGTAATCCCAGTGCTTTGAGAGGCTGAGACAGAAGGATGCTTGAGCCCAGGAGTTGAAGACTGCGGTGAGCTATGATTGCACCTCTGCACTCCAGCCTGGCTGACAGAGTGAGACCCTGTCTCAAAAAACAAAATACAAAAAAACAAACAAAAAAGAAAGTGACATAACGAATCTTTTCCACTTACATGAAATCAAAAGATCTCAAATGCATCAGCACATTGGCATCCATTTTGGTCACCTTAATATTGCCAAGGGTTTCTTCTCCTTCTTCAAGAATATCATCATTCTTTTCCTTTTCTTTACTGTCCATCACCACTTTCAATTTGTTTAAATGGCAGTTTTCCTGAATCAATGTCACAGAGTTCTCATTCAAGTCATTGATTGTAACTTTGACTGCATTTCCAAGATGTTTTGCCCACTGTAATCCCATTATTCCTTAGGAAAAATGTGGAAGAAAATGTTTTTAAATTGTAATAACAAAAACAGTATAATACTAAAAATATTTTATAAACAGAAATGAACTGTTTCAAAATTTTGATATTTTTATAAGTAATTTTTATTGTAATTCCTCACTACAAAGCTTCTGAAGAAAATGTGTCTAACAGCTTTTTGTTAATACTTCTTATAAAACTGTTTTTATGATCCTTGTTCAAATAAAATCTCTGTCTTTTATTTCGTGGGATAGTAGGTTGTTTATTTTGTGGAATAGTAGGTAGTTGTTATTTTCTTTATTGGCTTTCTTACATTCTTACAATGAAATACTTTTTTTAAACAAAATTTTAAAAAGAAACCCAATGTACAGTATGAATAAGAATGGCATTTCTCTGCTTGAAGGGAGGATGGGAAGTTGGAATTCTTCCTGTTCCTCTTGCACCAAAACATGAAAAACAACTTTTCCAGACCAACAATGCACAACAGCACTGTTGTGAATTAAGAAGAACAACTTTGTATATGTAGCAAATGATCAAGAAGAATTCAGACCAAGAAAGCCCCTTCTGAGAGCTTTCCATACCTGCTGGATCTAAGTCATAAGGGACAATAATTACAAAATGGGCGACAGTGACAAAAGCCCAGTAAACATGCATTAGATACCCCCTTACGTATTGAAGTATTGACCATCTTCACCATACATATGTCTGATAAATGGGGAAAATTATTATCTACTGTGTGTTAAGGACTATTTCTTACATATTTTCCTATTTTCACAACAAGCTTGTGGATAAGTTTTAGGCTCCCTCATTTTAGGGATGGCAAAACACGCAAAATGACTGCTACAACCCTGATATGTTTACAAAGGTACATTAAGAAGAAAAGGCTAGAAATGTCTTTCTTAGACATTAGCTTTAATGATTTCAGATTAAAAAAGAGTATAGAAAAAGGGTATCTGTAGGAAAACACCACAGACATATCAAACAATTGAAACATATAGTCTTTTGTCTAGACTCTGATTAGAATTTTTAAAAATGTTGAGATAATTGGCCACATCTAAACAATTGATCTTAAAGAATTTTTAATTTTTTTAGGTGTAATAATGTTATCGTGGTTTTATTTTCTTTAAATCCTTATCTTTTAGAGATCCAATTTAAATATTTACATATGAAATGATATATCTGAGATTTGTTTCAAATTAATGAGTATGGATGGACTAGGGTATGAGGTATGGGGATATAGATAAAACAATACTGAGCATAAGCTACTAAGTTTTCAAGTGAGTGATGGATACACAGGGATTCATTTATTATGTTCTTTAGTATATATTTGACATTTTCACAATGAAAAAATTAAAAAAGTTTTACCTTGGATCTTTAATTTTTTTACATCAAAATACTTGGTTAGCTGCGATATCCATATATATTTTCTAAGAAAAGATACTGCAAAAATCTGATAAATAAAAGGGGTTCCAAAAAAGCTTCCTAACTTACCAGTGGCTCCAAAGGCATCTAGACATTCCAAAGGTTTTCTTTCCTCAGCCAAAGCAGCCAACGTACAGAATATTAGCTGCCTAGAAGGAAGTGACAATCTGAAATAATTTTACTTTATCATGGCTTCTTCATTGTAGATTTTATTTCATTTAAGAATAGTGAGAATTGAGTTTCCTAGTTACTGTACAAACTATTTTGAAAAGAGATTTAGTAATATATTCCCAATTTAATACAAGAATTAAAAATATGTGAAATTAAACTACGAATCTAATTGGATTCTACTAACAAGCATTTATTCATTTATAGATAAAACTTGCCCACAAAAGCACAAGCCTGTTCAGTAATTATACAAAGTTAGGTCTGTTTTACTTTCTCATAAAGAAACTGGCTTGGTAGAAAAAAAGAAAGGAAACAATCATTCTAAGAAAATGTTTAAATAGATGATTTTCATTCTGTACCTCGTTTTAAATTTTAATATATTAGAACATAAAGGTTGAGAGAAGGTACATTTATAATAATTTGAAACATCCCATAACCCTATTTTCAATTTATCTTACCGATTTAGTTTCATTTTGGGATTAAAATAGGAATCTGTTTTCTGAGGTATAGAATAGTTGGGACAAACTTGTACATCCGTGTCTGCCTCTTTCAAAATTTCATTAGATGGTTTAGCAGTAGAAGCTAAGATGGAAAAAAAAAAAGATTTCCAGGGAAACACAAAATAATTCTAAACATCTAAAACAATATACATTTTGAAAAAGAACTTTATATTATTTTGTGTTAATGTAAACAGGTAGGTAGACGTAAAAAACCCAAAACCAAAGAACTGATTTATTCAGCACTGTCTCTGGAAAGAGTAGCAATCAGTTAGGTATTTGGTGAATGAAAGAAAGTTTAACTTGAAATCCTGACTGCCCAGCACATCAATACATCTGTATCACGATATATAAGAACAATCACCCTAAAATAGCACAAAATCCTAAAATACCTTTATGATTCATCAAACACTACATTGTGTTTGCACAGGTTAGCTGCTACATATATTTTATTGTGGTATAATTATTAGAAAATAAGTATCTCTGTATGGTTTTATTCTCTTAGCCAGAATGCTGGACTTCAGAATACTTTCTCATAGTTATGATTTTAAATCATGAATTACATTCAAATGGCTATAAAGTATTGAAAAAATGATTCTACGTTTAACACACATTAGAATCATTTAGCTATAAACTAAAATGAAATATTGATGTGCATATGTTTTAAATATTTAAGAAATGAGACACATATAGCATGTGTAGGAAAAACAATTAAGATACTTTATATTTTGATTTCTTGATAATACAACCATAAGGTTAACTACACACACACACACACACACACACACACACACACACACACACACACACACGATATATATGGCAACTATATTTCTCTTTCTACACTGCCAAATAACAGTAACATTCCCTAGTGTTATATATCCTTCTATACCCACTGAAGAGGCATGTCGCCTCAGCCTTCCTCAAACTAGGTTCTGTGAGAAAATTAACCTTTCTAGAAAATTGGCTCAGTGACTATTTTTTTCAATTCTTAAAAAGACTGGTACATAGCCTCATTCTAGATGTACAGGAGAGAAATCAATCATTATATACAATGGATGCTTTAGGCCATTTGGGCTTAATTTAATTCTTGAGAAGGGATTCCTAAGTAATAACAAGTGATTAATGATTTGATATCACTCAGAATAATGAATGGCTTTTATTTCATTCTACATTCTTTTTCCAGCAATAAGTATAACATAGTTATTGATGTAAAAGTTGTCATTATGAATATGATTCTATAATCTTTCATTAAGATACCTATATTACTTTAGTGTCACTTGCTTTTTTCTTCACCATTAAATACATGTTAAATTGAGAACAGTTCAATGTTACTGGAAACCTCACAGAAAGAACCAAAATGTGAAGTAATGGATTAGCAGGCAACTAAATTATTTGGTTAAATCAGTATATTTTATCTGCCTGATGTCTTTAAAGAATAACTGGACCATTATTTACAGATTTACTTAGTAATATTTTAATGAGATTTTTCAACTTACCAGCAGTATACCTGGATTTAGTCTCTCCTTTATTCACATGGCGCCTAACATGTCCTAGCATATCAGTCCTTCTGGTGATTGTTGCTGAACAAATGATACAATGATAATGGGCGCCCATTTTACTGGATATCTATCAGAGAATTTAATTTAAATAAGTTACTAAGATAATGAGATACAAGTGTAAGTTTGCAAATTTAAGTATGTTAGTATGTCTTGGGTTTAATGGTATAGAAGATAATATTAATTTTGCCATGTGACTTTGAAAGGATCTTAACTTCCTTACTTATATTTACATACGCTTTTTAATCTTACTTTACGGTAGACCACAAGTTTAAGTTTCCTAGTTTTCCCCATTCATTACAATCAGCACATAATTATACCAGTGCTGCTACCTCCTGTTTACTTGGGACCTTACAGCAAGTAGAGAATAAACGACATTACACAGGGTTCCTTCTCATACTATTGTTATCATATGCAGAATATCTTGGATTGGATTGAAGGATTAGGCACCATCTTGACTACTGTTTACAGAACACTTTTTTCTCAATACTTTATTGTTTTTGGTGACTCAAAAGAAAAATTAATAATGAGGACTCAATAAGCTAACATCCATTCAGGACAGTGTCACTAAAAAATGTTATAGTTTGTATAGCTTGTATTCTCCTTAGGTCAAACATATCCTAAAAATAAACACATGTATTTTTTAAAGTTAGTAAGATTTCAGAAAGTTTCTTGATTCTGTCAAATTGAACTTAAAAGGAAGAATTTGGAGAGGATTAATATAAAATCAAAACATACTAAGATATTTACTAAAGCACAGAAATTGAAGGTCCTATTCCATAATCAAAATTTATTTTAAAAGAAAAAAATTACTAAGTTCTCCATTCCAAAATTAGTAAATGGGTTAATTTTCATTTTAAACATATGAAAGCAATATATCTGACTGAAATTAAAAACTATAAAATGAGAAGTTCAATACAGCAATCTTTTTTCCATACATTTCATATATGTATATGATAATCTGAGAGGACTCAGATACAGAATTTCAAACTAAACCACATTGCTGAACATGCACATGTTAGTTTTAAAGTAAATAAAAATTGCTTTTTTTTTACGGAGGACTAAATTTAAAAATAAAAAATACAATATCTGGTTACCTGTTCTCCAATAATGTTTGGTTTCACTGGCCGACAAGGTAAGTGACAGATGCACATCCTGTAACCTAGAATGAAGGTTCATTAAATGTTCAATTATCATTAAAAATTATAAGCAAATTTTGGGCTGGGTGCGGTGGCTCACGCCTGTAATCCTAGCATTCTGGGAGGCCGAGTCGGGAGGTTGCTTGAGCTCAGGAGTTCGAGACCAGCCTGAGCAAGAGTGAGATCTGTCTCTACTAAAAATAGAAAGAAATTAGCCAAACAACTAAAAATAGAAAAAATTAGCCAGGCATGGTGGCGCGTGCCTGTAGTCCCAGCTACTCAGGAGGCTGAGGCAAGAGGACTGCTTGAGCCAGGAGTTTGAGGTTGCTGTGAGCTAGGCTGATGCCACAGCACTCTAGCCCAGGCAAGAGAGCGAGACTCTGTCTCAAAAAAAAAAAATTATTAGCAAATTTTATTTTATAAGAATTGGGGGCTAGGCACAGTGGGTTATGCCTGTAATCCCAGCATTGTAGGAAGCTGAGGTGGGAGGATCGCTTGAGGCCAGGAGCTAGAGACCAGCTTGGGCATTATAGTGAGACTCTGTCTTTCCAAATAAATAAAAAAAATTAGCCTGGCCTGCTGGTGCACACCTGTAGTCCTAGCTACTCAGGAGGCTGAGGTGTGAGGATACCTGAGAGCTCAGGAGTTCAAGGCTGTAGTGAGCAATGATAAGGCTACTGTGCTCCAGCCTGGGCAAAAGAATGAGACTTTGTCTCTAAAAAAATAAACAAGGAATTAGGATTATCTTTATATTTGTAGTATCATAATTACTTGAATGAGATTGCTTTAGTGTATACATTTGTTATATATGCGATATACATATGTGTGCATGTGTATATATGTATACACACAAATACAGGAGGATCCAGGTTCAAATTCTAGTTCTGCTGTGACTATTTTATTTTTGGATTAGTCATTTAGCTTCTTTGGGACTCGGCTTTACCATTTATTCTCTCCCACTGTGACTTTTTCTCAGGCTTCATCACCTTTCCTTCACGCTATATTTGCCATTATACAGACCCTTTTTCATCTATGATACAGCACTATCTTGGTTCTCTTCCCATGCTTCTTAATTATCTTTACAGATCCTCTTCCTTCTCTCATACCCTGAAATGTAGATATTACTTAGGCTTGGCTGGCTACATGAATTTTTTCTGATTTCCTTGGTAACTTAAATTCCTTTCATGGTTCCAATTATCTCTCCTGTGGGAAGGAATCCCAAGTTATAGCTCTGGTTACTAACTCATTTCTGAAAGCCAGATACGCATTTCCGACTGCCTATTAAGAAAATATAACTGAATATCTGGTCAGCATTTTAAAACTTACTTGTCAAGACTAAATTTATCATTTTCTCTTAAACCAGGTCTCTTTACTGT
This sequence comes from Avahi laniger, assembly GCA_963575035.1. NCBI lineage: Eukaryota > Metazoa > Chordata > Mammalia > Primates > Indriidae > Avahi > Avahi laniger. Next base: position 21,838 of record CAUYSK010084623.1, read on the forward strand.
TTTGTTTTTTATTTGGAAGATAATGCCTTACAATTGCTAACTCAAAGCCTCTAAGTTATTTATAACTCCTTTCTTCTTATACTGTAGATCTAATCATTTCTTATTTGTGTATGCTGAAGTACCCCAGGAGTTAGCCCTGTGTGACTTCCTTTTTCCATCAATATGTACTTCCATCAATATGTAGTTAGCTCATCTAGTCTCATGGCTTTAAATACCATCTATATTCTGACAACTCTCAAATTTGTATCTCTAGCCCCAACCTCTCCCCAAAACTCCAGATCTACATAGCCTATAGACTACTTGACATCCCCACTTAAATGCATCTTAACCTTTACATGCCTAAGTCTCTGGTCCGGGCCTTCTTTCTCACACCTGGTCCTAATGTAGTCTTCTCCAGTTCATTTAAAGGCCACTCCATTTTTCTAGTTGCTCAAGTTCCAAAACCAAGCATTCTTGGCTGTCTTTCTCTTATATCTCACATCTGTTCTTTTAGCAGATCTTGTTGCTCCTACCTTCAACATACTTGTCAACTACTTGAAGCCTGCTCCCTAAGACAAAAGCTATAATATCTTTACCACCTACCAGATCAATATCATGTGAAAGAACTCAACAGCCTAACGTACACAAGAGAACCATATCCATGAGGAAGCAAAGAAATATGACAAACCATTTAAGAAAAGAGAATAACTTGGAGGAGGCAGACCAAACCTAAAGGCTAAAGAATGACCTAAATAAAGAATATAAAACAGGCTGGGCGCAGTGGCTCACGCCTGCAATCCTAGCACTCTGGGAGGCAGAGGCAGGCGGATCATTTGAGCTCAGGAGCTGGAGACCAGCCTGAGCAAGAGTGAGACCCCGTCTCTATTAAAAATAGAAAGAAATTGGCCAAACAACTAAAAATAGAAAAAATTAGCCGGGCATGGTGGCGCGTGTCTGTAGTCCTAGCTACCTGGGAGGCTGAGGCAGGAGGATCCCTTGAGCCCAGGAGTTTGAGGTTGCTGTGAGCTAGGCTGATGCCACGGCACTCTAGCCCGGGCAAGAGAGTGAGACTCTGTCTCGGGAAAAAAAAAGAATATGAAACAGATCTTTTTAATTAAAATAAGACCTTTATTTTTTGAGAAAAAATTCAATTATTATTTGCTATATATTTTTATATAAAATTAGACTTAAAAGATAGGATGGCCCCTGAATTAGTCTAATTCCGTTTTCCCTAAGTAAGTAGTGATAACCTTTTACTAGTTCTACTAAGAAAATAGTTTGGGCACAGTTCTGGCTTCTTTTCTGGGTATCTCTTACTAACTGTTTCATCCAGTTTGGCTGAAGTGCCAGACAACCATATTTAACAATTTCTATGCTCACATAATTATGTATAAATATAAATATACAAATGTTTAAGATTACTATTTAGGGGTTTTTTTGAAGAGGGATTTTTTGTTTTATCCAAATGGAATATTATAAAATCTTCCCTGTACATTGCTGTTTCCACTAGTTTACTGTGGAAATACTGCTAAGTTAGCTGGTATATACTCTTTTCAGTGGCTGCATAATATTTCATGGTATGCGTATACCATAATCTGACCATCTGTTTGTTTTAATTCCAAGCTTGTGTTACTAAGTACCCCCTGTAATGAATATCCTTTTACATCTGTCCTTGTCTGTTGATTCTATTACTTCTAAGGCACTCCAGGAGAGAAAATGCCTGGTGGATGGACATGGATATTTTAAATTTTAAAAGATGTTGGCAGATCTTTTAGCAAAAATGCTATAGTAATTCATGTAATTCACTATCTCAGAATCTAGGAAGTCTTTTAACTTGAAAAGATCTTGTTTTCTGTCCTTTAATTTTTTATTTCATTGAGTCCTCTTATTAAATTTATTTCCTCAAATTGTGTCATTTTTGCCATTATTATAATTGGTGTATTTTTTTCTAATTTCCATTTATCTAGAGAAAGGCTATGATTTCTGAATATTTACCTTATATCCCACTACCATTCTGAATACTCTTAACTCCAGTAGCTTTTTTAAGCCATCAGCAGAAAAAGAGATGTTATCATGTCTTTTACAATATTCATATGAATTATTTTCTTATTTTACTACATTTACTATACCTTCAAGAATAAGTGTAAATTAGTAGTAGTTCTATTACACAAGGAAAAGTATAACTTACCAAAACATTGTTCACTAAGTAACGTGGACTCCCAAGGTCAAACAGAGTACTCAGGACAGAAGAGATGCTTAATAAATGTTTGCTGAACTAAACTACTTGTTGTCATGTGTCTCTATTGCCTATAGAGCTATATGGTCTTTTATTAAATATATTAGAAGTGAGGACATTAAATCCCTCATAATTTCAAACTCAAAATATTTCATTATGTTCACAATAAAATTCCAATACTGGTAACAAATGTTAAATTTCATGCACATTACTTTTTTGCAAACACAAAAATACTAACCTTCAAATTCAACTGAAACTTTCCAGTGTAAATTCTGAAGGTGACGACGAAGCTTATGGCTATTACAGGCTCTGAATTTTTCCTTAGGGCACAAAGGACAAGCCTGCTTGTTTCCTTAAAAAGAAAAAAGAATCTATAAAGTACACAATGTACTAGTATTAATGCCTTGATTCAGCTACAAAAGAGGTAACAGGGGGCTCTCCCTCCCATTTCTTAGATAAAGTCTTTCTTAACTTTAGGGGGAAGTCATTGTTCCTGAACCAGGAGGTAGTTAACAATAATTATTGTAGCAAATGACCAGTGATTTTTTTTTTCACCCTAAAACTCTTTCTGTGGCTATCTGATGCCCTTGTTGCCACTGAGAAGAGAGAAGTTGAGGATGTGATAAACTGTATGATATCCTTCCAGCAAAACTGCCTGCCACAGAGAGCATCACTCTGTACTTTGGACAGGGGAAAGGACAGCAGTTATCACACTCCCAGAGAAACATGTGCTGAGCAGACAGCATCAGTACCTGCTATGTATTCCTCTATTAATCTGCAGCAACAAAAACTGTTAACATGTGAAGTTAGGAAGAAGGAAGTGCTGCTGTGAGAGTGGGGGCATCGTTAGAACCACTGTCTCCAATACTGAATTTGTAAGTCCTTCTTCTTCAAAATAGAGGTCTTTGTAAGTCTTTGTAAGTCTTTGTAAATCCTTCTTCTTCAAAATAGAGGTCTTATTTAATTAGAAATGTAAATTGGGCGTGGTAGCTCATGCCTGTAATCCCAGCACTTTGGGAGGCTGAGGTGGGAAGACTGCTTGAGGTCAGGAGTTTGAGACCAGCCTGGGCAACACAGCAAAATGCTATCTCTAAAAAACCCTATCTCTAAACAAAAACAAAAAAGCCAGGTGTGGCGGCATGCCCCTGTAGTCCCAGCTACTCAGGAAGTTGAAGCAGGAGAATCCCTTGAGCCCAGCAGTTTGAGGTTGTAGTGAGCTATGATGACACCACTGTAAACTATACTCCAAGCAACACAGTTGAGAACTTGCTTCAAAAAACCCGAAAAACCCCAAACAAACAAAAAAGATATGTAATGTAGCTCAAATAAAAACTTTGATAAATACTGTATGACCCAGGCACAGTGGTGCATGCCTATAGTCCCCGCTATTTGGGAAGCTAAGCTAGGAGGATCGCTTGAGGCCAGGAGTTCGAGGCTGCAGTATGCTTTGATCATGCCTGTGAATAGCCACTATACTCCAACATGGGCAATATAGCAAGATCCTACCTCAAAAACAAAAAAGCCAACCAAAAAGAAAGAAAAAAAATCCATTTACTTTCCTGCAGAGCATATTTCAGGGGGAAAAAAATAGTGTATAAAAGAATTAAAAGCTCAAATTTACATTTAAAGCAATAAAATATACAGCAATAATCAATAACTCATTTAATAATTTTTAACTCAACAAATATCTTTCACACATAGCACAATATGGTACAATTTGTCTTTTTATATATACTTCCTACTTCAAAAAAATCATAAGGTTCTGGGAGGCCGAGGCGGGCAGATTGTTTGAGCTCAGGAGTTTGAAACCAGCCTGAGCAAGAGCGAGACCCCGTCTCTACTAAA
>CAUYSK010084625.1:0-10035 GCA_963575035.1 Avahi laniger
TTTATACTGTGAATTAGAAGGGGCGATAACATAGGATTCTTGAAAGAAAACCAGGTTTCTATGAATTCCAAATGCTCCATCAGCACTATGTGGTTCTGTCATCTCAACCTTGCCAGAACCGCTCTGCATTATCCTTCATGCTATAATACCAAGCATTTCAATGCTCTGCTCTAGGATGTTTGTGTCATTGGTTTAACTCAAGCTGCAAACTGCAAATAGCACTGTATTTCTAACACTGCTATAATGAAGTGAGTATTACCAAAAGTTTGGCACTTGTCCCTGAGGCTGCATCAGAAGAACAAGAACAATTGGTTTCAGGAGAAGGAAAAAGGAGTTTATTAATTTTCCAGCAAATGAGGAAGTTGGCAGATTCCAGTTTCAAAGTACCAACATCCTCCAAATTTTCATAAATTCTTCCAAACAAATAGAAGAGAAGATAAGGGAACTTCCTAAGTCATCCTATGAGGCTAGTATTACCCTGATACCCAAATTAGACAAAGATATCACAAGAAAAGAAAAGTATAGACCAATATATCTTGTGAATATGGACTTAAAAAATCCACAATAAATACTAGCAACATGTCAACTAAACCCAGCAGTGTAGTAAAAAAATTATACACCAATGAGCAATTGAGATTTATATAAGAAATGCAAGGTTAGTCCAACATCCCAAAATCAATTAATTTAATACACTATAACAATAGAATAAAAAATAACATGGTCAACTGAATAAACATAGAAAAAGCATTTGACAAAATCCAATACTCTTTTGTAATAAAAACACCCAACCAACTAGGAAAAGAAGGAAACTTACTCAAGGTGATAATGGACATCTATAAAATATCCACAGCTAGCATTGTGCTTAATGGTGAAGGGCTAGATGCTTTCTTTCTGAGATCGGAAACAATATAAGATGTCCATTCTTGCTACTTCTATTCTACGTTGTACTGGAGAGGTTCCAACCAGGACAATTAGTCAAGAAAAGTAAATAAAAGTCACCCAGATTGGAAAGGAAGAAGTAAAATCATCTCGATTTATAGACCACATGATCTTGTATTTAGATACTCATTAAAAAACTACTTAAACTAATAAATGAGGTCAGCAAGTTTTCAGGATACAAGATCAATATACAAAAGTAATTGTATTTCTTCATACTTAAACAATTTCAGAATGAAATTAAGAAAACAGTTCTGTTCACAATAGCATCAAAAGAATAAGATTCTTAGAAATAAATTTAACAAAAGAAGTTCAAGTTTATACTCTGAAAACTACAAAACATTGTTGGAAGAAATTAAAGAAGATCCAAACAAATGGAAGAATATCCCATGATCATAAATTGGGAGACTTAATGTGGTTAAGATGGTAAGAGTAATCCCCAAATCATCTGTAGATTCAGTGTAATCCCTAAAAGAATCCCAGCTGAGTTTGGGAAAATTGTCAAGGTGATTCTCTAATCCCTTTGGAATTGCAAGTACTCAGAATAACCACAACAGTCTTGAAAAACAAGAACAAAATTAGAAGACTCATGCTTCCCAATATCAAAACTCATTACAAAGCAACAATAATGAAGAGAGCATGTTACTGGCACAAGGAAAGACACATAGATCAATGAATACAAGTGAGAGTCCAGAAATAGAAGCATTTGTCTACGGTCAATTGATTTTTTGTTTTGCTAGAACACCAAGATCATTCACTGGGGAAAAGATATTTTCAACAAATAGTGGTGGGACAACAGCATAGCCAGATGCCAAAGAAGGAGCACCCTTACTTCGCATCATATCTAAAAATTAACTCAAAATGGATCAAAGAACTAAATGTAGAAGCTAAAACCATAAAACTCTCAGAAGAAACATAGGCAAATCTTATGACCCTGGATTTGGTGAAGTGTTCTTAGATATGACACTAAAATCATGAGCATAGACAATAACAAAACTAGATAAATTGAACTTCCTCAAAATTAAAAATATTTGTGCTTCAAATGACACCACCAAGAAAGTAAAAAGAAATCCCACAGAATGGTAGAAAATATTTGCAAACCATATATCTGATAAAGAACTTGTGTAGAATATGGAATATTCTTTTGTAGAATAAGGAACTAGATATAATATGTAAAGAATTCTAATGACTCAATAAAAACCCAATTAAAATTGGGCAAAGAATCTGAGTAGGTGTTTCTCAAAAAAGATTTATAATGGCCAATAAGCACATGAAAGGATGCTTGACAACATTAGTCATCAGGGAAATGCAAATAAAAAGCACAACATAATACCACTTCACACCTACTCGGATGTATAGAATAAAAATTTCAGATAAGTATTTGCAAGAATATGGAGAAATACGAACACTCATATTCTGCTGGTGGGAATGAAAATGATGCATCTTCTTTGGAAAATTTTTTGGCAGTCACTCAAATGGCTAAACACAGAATTACCATCTGACTCAGAAATTCCACACAAAATAAATAAAAACACATGTACATAAATGTTCATTGCAGAACTATTCATAATAGCCACACTATGAAGCCATTATAAATAAGGATGTATTCTTTATATATTTGTATTTATCATTATTAACTTAAAAATGTAATTTATTCTTGCCTACTAAAATACTGATTTTACTGATTACGCCTACCTAATAAAAGATCTCCCCCTTGGTGTCACCGTGAGGATGAAACGAGGCTGTGTACGTAGAGTGCTTAGCTCAGCCTGAGCACGAAGCATGCTTTCTAAATGACAGATCTATCATATGTCTTCCCTGCAGTAGCTGCGCTCCATTTCCCCCAGAATAGCCCAAGTTTATGGAGGTCAAGGCCCCAGGATGCCTCATTTCCAAAGGACTCTCCTGCTCCCCTCACCTTCACTCTCCCCTCCAGCAATGCCTTGTGGCTTGTATTTTTCTAGAAAGCACAAAATACTTTGCCTCTGTCCTTCACGCCAGCCGTTCCTTTTCACAGAGTGTGCATGCTCCATTCTGCTCTTCCAGCCTGACTTTTCCTCATTCAGCTCTTGTTAGCCTGGTAAGACCCACTGTAGCTCTTGCTTACACATCTCCTGGTGGTAGCTTCTCCCACCATAGAGGTAACCACTCCAGCTTCTGGCCTGTTTTTGCTCTTTACATTCTTTTAGGATTGATCCATCCCACATTTTGCTTAAATGTCTGTTCTCCATGAGACTGTGAGAGTCTTGAGAATGGTGATGATACCTTTTCATTACAGTATCCGTAGGATCCTGCGCAGTGCCACGCATAGAGATCAAAAATGAGGGCTGAACTGAACTGTATAGAATATTAGATATTTCATGCATTTGAGATGAAGGAGTGGGGAAGAGTCTTGAGCCTAAGAGCCTAAATGAATAATTGATGGTATTGATAAAAATGCAGCTGTTTGAAGAACCAGCTGGTGCCAGGGAAGTGAGAAGCCTGCTCTGCAAATTCAATCTTGACCATGATGAATTTGAAGTAGCAGCTGGATGAGCAAAGGCAGGTGTGGGACCTGTGAGCCACCCAGAAGGTTAAAGTAATTTGGATCTGTAGGTTTTGGTGGGGCCAGGGTGGGGCATGTAAGCGTTTAGCAGATGAATGGCATTTAGCAAATAAAATCTCCACTTAGAGAGTTGAATTCCCAGATAACCAGAGTCAATGGTATAGTGAAAGGAAATTTCGAGTCAGAAGTTTGGATCCAAGTCTCAGCTTAACACATACTGTTTTTTTTCCAGCAAAAAAGTCCCCGTTACTGAGCTCTTGGTCAGACAACGTAAGTGCCTTATAATGTTAAGATCTTGTATTCAGTCTACAAAACAGCACTATTTGGCTCTATTATCCCATTTTACACATGAAGCCACTGAAAATTAGAAGGTTAATAAGTTTCCCACAGTTGCTCAACTCATAACTAATGGGACTGGTGTTTGACCCTCTTTGCTGCATCCAAAGTCGATGCCCTAATTACTCAGACACACGTTAAATGAGAGTAATAATGTCTGCTTCACCCAGGGTTAGGAGAAAGAACTGAAACGCTGTATGTGGAAACAGTTCTCCAACCGTAAAGCCTGGTTGTTAATGGGAGGAGCTGTCATGGGGATGGCAAAGGGACTCCTATTCTTAACAATGTCCTCAAACTTCTGTCTCCTACTCGGCTCCAGCAGGAAATTCTGTTGTCCACGTTGGGCCCTGTTCTGCATCCCTACTCACATAGGGGCAGCTGCAGCCCACCCTGTGTCCACAGGGAATGGCCCAGGGTTGAGGTGGTGACTCATTTGTGTCTGGCCACTTGGTGCGACTACATGGGAGAGAGAAGATGGGGGAATATAGTATTACGAGCTTTCCATACAAAGGCGTATGGATTGCCCAGGTCAGGAACTAGGGAATAAAAGAGAGACAGAAATATGAGCCAGGCTGGCACCCAGAAGACTTAAGTGCTGTGTCAGCGAGGGGATCTGGGGAGGAATTGAATCCCCCATCACAGAAGGGATGCAAACAGGCTACATGACATCTAGTGATTGTCTCAGAGCCAACTCAAGCATTTAGTCAGAATAGGCGTTGGTTTAGGTCTCTTTTAACAATAAGGTTTGAAATTATAGAGTAACGTTCCGGTCCTTTGGCATTTACAGGAAAGTGGGACTACCCTTAGGATAGGCTTTAGAGACTGAGTGCATACCTTCCCACAACTGTTATTTGTTACCCATATAGTTCTCCTATGGTTCAACACCATGAATGAGCTCATTTATTTATCACAGTATAGTAATTAGGTGCAGCTTTGATCTGAAGAGACCTGCCAAGGTCAGACTGATTTGATTTGATGGCAGAGACAATCCCATGACCAAGGCTCTGCTTGCCTCTGAGAAAAACAAAGAGTTAAAATGAGAACAGGAAACTGATGAGTTCATCCCTGAAATCACTCCAAGACCCCCAAGTGACCAGAACATGAAAAAGAGCATCATGGTGACCCATTGCAGTGACTTCAACCCTGAGCACACTTGGCCACCACCTCTGTTTCTGTCATGGAGGGAAAGGTCTTCCACCCCCCTAGACCCCATCAGAGACTACTTCTTTCCACAGTCTGGTCCCTGGAGTCCAGGGCCCTTTGGGAGGGACATCTGCCTGATAGCAGGGAAAGTAGGAGGGATGTGACAGGGTTTTGGAAAACCAAGGATGCCCAGAGACAGAGATACTTCTTTCTAGCCCTAAAAGTAATCATCTCCCATACTTTCTTATGCATTAGGATCAAAATATTAATAAAAAGCTGACTTTCTTGCCCCTTCCCTTCAAGTGCTGGTTCTGTTCTGAGAACCAGGTGCTTTTTAGCAAACACCTGGTAATTCTGATCCTGCACTTTGGGAAGCACTGCTCTGAGTCTGTAAGAGTCAGTGGGTTCTGAACACTCATGTGGTCAGAAGGCCGTGGAGACACAAACCCTCTGTGGCATGGCATGGTGGAGAGGAGGGTGCATGTGGGGTGCGTCACAGAAAAACACTACAAACTCGGCGTTGGAATACTCCTCTGCTGCTCCCTAGCTGTATGACCTTGAGCAGGGCACATAACCTCCCCGATCCTCCTCGTCTCACCCAGGTGGGCTTTCTCGCAGGTTGTGAGCATCACATGCGGCAGGGCTTGTGACAGTATGTCCATGAGAACCGAAGAGTGCTAAGAGATTGGAGGAATTGTCATATTACCTTATACACTTAGGGGTTAGATTACGAAGACTTTCCAAAGTGTGGAAGTGTGTTTGTGTGAGAAAGGAAATGGAGAAGAGAGAAGATAAGAAAGAGAGAAAAGGGAGAGAAAGAGACAGACACGTCCAAACATTACCCGCTGCTCCGTGCTGCTCTCAGAGTTCACTGGTGCTGCTGCCTCCACTTTCCTCCATACAGGAATGAAAAGTCATTCAGGACATGAAAGACTTTAACACACTGTTTTCTGAATAGGATTTGTTGCCCCGTCCTATTGACTAAAATTAGGGAGCAGGGAACTTGTTGCCTGGGTCTTTAGTCCCTGCAAAAGAGGAGACAGAATTTAACGCTGTTTATGCCCTGATGAGGCTGGAGGATCTGAGAACTGATGCTTGGATCCCAGATTCTTGAAGGTGGTCCCTGAACAGGGACCACATCAGGCCTATTTATCAGCTTTAGAGATGCCTTGAGGAGGCAATCCCAAGACAGCTTCTTGAGATGCGCAAGGATAATTGCTCCAATGTATATATCTAGAGGCGAGAGTTTTGGGAAATGAGCCTTGTGTACAAGGAGTAAACCAACTCTTTCTTGTGCATCAATCCTAAATGTACACTAGGAGTAAGAGTAAGCCAGAGAAATGGAGTAGACTTTCCACATAATGCAGCCTGGCTTTGCATCGTCAAAGTCTGGAAAATCTGAAGTACCAAACTTTGATTAGGATGATTCCAGACTTCTAGCGACCCCAACTACTATGCAAAAGCAATTTAAAAAATCATATTTGGAGGAACATAATGCCACCTTAGACCAAAATTATTTCTCAATAATTTGTCAAGCACGATATCCAGCACAAACCCAAAGATAAGCAGAAACACAAGGAAAGAAGATTCCAAAAGCAAGACCAACACATGAAAGGCAAACAGGAACTCCCAGTAAGATAATTATCAGATAAAGAATAAAATAGAGCTGGGTTTGGTGGCTCATGCCTGTAATCCTAGCACTAGGGAGGCTGAGGCAGGAGGATGACTTGAGCCCAGGAGTTTGAGGTTGCAGTGAGCTATGATGATGCCACTACACTCCAGCCTGGGCAATAGAGTGAGACCCTGTCTCAAAAAAAAAAAAATGAATAAGAATGATACTTAGGAAATAAAAGGAAGATTGAAAGTTTTTTTTAGGAATTTTTACAAATGGAGTAGTCATGATCAACCAGCACTCAGATGAAAACACATTACTGGCCCTCCAGAAGTCATTTTATATACTGTTCTTGTCACCATTCCTGCAAGGGTAATAATTATCCTCAAATAAAAAAAATAAAAAAATAAAAAATAAAAAAAAATTATCCTCAAACCTAATAGCATAAACTATTTTATCTATTTTTGTACTTTATTTAAATTGGAGCACATAGTTTGTTCTCTTTTGTGTCTGTTTCTTTCACTCAACATTACATATGTGAGATACGGCCATACTGTTGTGTGTGGTTTTATGAGGTTCATATTCATTGTTGTATAATGTTGACCTTTCTATCTTTTTGATGTAGGTGTTTAGTGCTGTAAACTTCCATCTTAGTACTGCTTTTGCTGTATCCCAGCAGTTTTGATAAGTTGTGTCACTGTTATCATTCATTTCAAAAAATTGTTTAGTTTCCATCTTGATTTCATCATTGATTCAAAGATTATTCAGGAATGGATTGTTTAATTTCCATGCAGTTCTATAGTTTTGGAAGTTCCTCTTGGAACTAATTTCTAGTTTTATTCTGTTGTGGTCTGAGAAGATACTTGGTATGATTTCAACTTTTAAAAAAAATCATTGAGACTTGTTTTGTGGCCTATCATATGGTCTATCTTGGAAAATATTCCATGTGCCAAAGAGTAAAATGTCCATTTTGCAATTGTTGGGTACAATGCTCTGCAAATGCCTGTTAGGTCCATTTGTTCTAGAGCCTAGTTTAGTGCATGTTTCTTTGTTGATTTTCTGCCTCAGTGATCCCTATCTAGTGTTGTCAGTGGCATGTTGAAATCCTTCATTATTATTTTATTATTGTCTCTCTCTTTTCCTACATCTAGTAATATTTACTACTAGATCTGGGTGCTCCAGTGTTAGGTGCATATATATTTTGGAATGTTATATCTTCTTGTTGAATTGATCCCTTTATTGTTATATAATTTCCTTCTTTGCCTTTTATTTAACCCTTGTTGATGTAAAATCTGTTTTAATTGATATAAGTATAGCTATTCCTGCATGGTTTTGTTTTTCATTTCTGTGCAATTTTTTCCACCCCTTTACCTTGAGTCTATAAAAACCTTCACCAATTAAGTGAATCTCTTGAAGGCAGCAGATATTCATATTGTATTTCTTTATCCTTTCTGCTGATCTGAATTTTTTAAGTGGGACATTTTGCCCACTCACATTCAAAGTTAATACTGGCATATAAAGTTCTATTTTTGTCATAATGTTAATAGTTGGCTAATTGCTTTGTATTCTCAACTGTAAAATAGTTTTTATAGGACCTGTGAGTTTTACCTTTTCATATGTTTTTGTGCTGGCAAATATCTACCTTTTGTTTCCATGTTTAGAACTCCCTTGAGCATTTCTTGTATGGATAGTCTAGTGGTGACAAATTCCATTAGCATTTGCTTGTCTGGGAAAGACCATTTCTCCTTTATGAAGCTAGTTTAACAGGACACAAAATTTGTGGCTGACAATTCTTTCCTTTGAGAATATTGAAAATAGGACCCCAATCTCTCCTGGCTTGTAAGGTTTCTGCTGTTAGTCTGATGGGCTTTCCTTTATAAGTAATTAGATGTTTTTGTCTTGCTGCTTTAAAATTTTTTTCTCCACATTGACTTCAGATAGTCTGAAGACTGTAAGCCTTGGTATATGGTCTGTGGAGAGGGCAAGTGACACTGGATGGGCTGGCAGCCTGGGGCTCTGCTCTTAAGAGGTTCTCAGTCTCCCGATGGCAGCAGTGCTTGGCCTCATGAGGGTAGAGGTGGGCTTTCCAACAGTTCAGCAGCCAGCAGTCTAATGTGGGGTGAGGGGAGCCAAAAGAATATCCCCACCTACCCTTTCCATGGGACTCTAAGTTCCTTGGGGATTGATCTCTACCATTATCTTGTTTCTTCTTATTCCATTCCCAACTTCTTCCCATGGGTTCTCTGGTGGATTCCGGTGCTCTTTCCTCAGTATTCCACTTGGACCATGCTTATTCACCTGCACCTTTTTATTCTTTCTGAGGAGAACCACTGACCGATGTCTCTAGTCAGCCATCTTGAAAAAATGTTTTTATTTTTTACAGCTTCATTTAGATATGATTGAAAAATAAAATTTATACATATTAAAGGTGTACATAGTGATGTTTTGACATATAAGTACATTGTAAGTGATTACCACAATCAAGCTTATTAGCATATCCATCATCACCTTTCACATAATTACTTTGATATTTTTGGTGAGAATGCACTTGATCAACTCTTTTAGCAAAGTTCAAGTATGCAATACAGTGTTATTAACTATAGTCACCATGCTCCAGAACTTATGCATAACTGTTAGTTAGTAGCCTTTGACCAATACATCCCCAATTCCTCCTTCTCCCTATCCCTCGTAACCACCCTTCTACTCTGCTTCTGTGACCCAGACTTTTTTAGATTCCACATATAGGTGAGATCCTGCAGTATTTGCCTTTCTGTGTCTGGATTATCTTACCTAGCATGACATCCTCAGGTTTATCTATGTTATTATAAATGGTAAGATTTCCTTCTTTTTAAAGACTGAATAATATTTCATTGTGTGTGTTTATATGCTCTGGATGTCTGATTTTTGTATGATGATTTTATATTCTGTGACTTTACTGAATTTGTTAATTGGTTCTAAAAGTTTTTTTTTTATATATGTGGAGTCTTTGGGGTTTTCTACATATAAGGTCATATCATGGGGAAACAGAGATCATTTTACTTCTTCCTTTTTGATTTGGAGGCCTTTCTTTTTCTTACTTAATTGCTCTGGCTGGACTTCCACTATTATGTTGAATGGAAGTGCCAAGAGAATAGAAGTGAAATCCTTGCATTCATCCTAATATTAGAAGAAAACATTCAGTTTTTCCCCACTGAGTATGACACTAGGTGTGGGCTTTTTCATACATAGCCTTCATTGTGTTGAGGCAAATTACTTCTATATATAACTAGTTGAGATTTTTCATCATGAAATGGAGTTGAAATTTGTCAAATATCTTATCTGCATCTATTGAGATTATCATGGGATTTTTGTCCTTCATTCTGTTAGTGTGGTGTGTCATAGGTATTGATTTGTGTATCTTGGACCGTCTTTGCATCCCAGGGATAAATCCCACTTGACCAAGGTGTATGATCCTTTGTTGTGC
>CAUYSK010084629.1:0-26506 GCA_963575035.1 Avahi laniger
TGTAAAATTTCTAAATATATCAAACTAAGCAGGAAGGAGTGCTTTATTGTCTGTTTTTTGGGGTGTTCTTGTTATTTTCACCTTCGCTAAAATGAAGAGACTCGATTTCACCGTATGATATAAACCCAAAGGGCTACCAAGAGAAATATTGACCCAACAGTCATAATAGGTAACTTTATTTTAAAAATTTATTCATTCCCTGACTAAGTCTACAGCTATTTCTCTGAGGATGAGTAAAACACACAGAATATACTACCCTTTACAGATTTCCCCAAGAACAGAAATCACATCATCTACCTCTCTCTGTATCTCAACACATTGCACAAACGTCTGCAAATATTTGGGACAAAAGAAGTTTTGGCTGACTATATTTGGAATTCTGAATGCTGTACTTTTAATGACATAGAACTCAACCAAATCATAAAACCATCAAAAATTTCTAGGCAAAAATAATGTACATGGTTTTTCACTAGGTGCTCTATGAGATACAAGATTTTTAGTCAAAGTATTTTTTCTCAGTATGTTTACTTATTAAATAAATGATGTTTGAAAATATAAGACATGAAAAAAATAAGTACAGGTATGGCCAATAAAGGTTATAGGAGTTCAGGAAAATAGATTCACATGGTACAGGGGTCAGGTCTTCATTGAAAAAGTGAAGCTTGAGACTCCTCAAGAGGGCTGCTACGCCAAGGCCGTTGCCCTCAAACTACATCTTCATCAGCTGTCCTCACCCTGGAGGCATCCATATCCTGATTGAGGTGACATGCCTGGCTTTATGTGATCACAGATGTGATACCTCACTTCAAAGGATGGGCTCAAGTTCTATCCAGGATAATATAAGAGGTGCTAGTTCACCATTGTTTTTTGTGGTTGAGTAGTATTCCATGGTATACATATACCACATTTTATGGGGGTGGGTAAACTCATAACTAATGGTAATGGTGTGCACTGTATGGGGGATGGACAAGCTTTATAGCCCTGGCTTGGGCGAGAAAAGGGCATTATATGTAACCAAAATGTTTGTACTCCTATAATATTCTGAAATAAAAAAAAAGAAAGAGATATTTAGGTGCCCACATTTGAATTATTTATAAAAAGACACAGCTACTCTATAGATATTGACAATTCACCCATAACTATTACATTAAGAATAATTATTTGCAAATCCCACAGCTACAACAGTAATAACTAAGGAGTTCGATTTTTCAGTGATCTAAGAGATTTAAAAGAAACAGATACACATGCACATGAGGTTGCTGATACTCCCCTCCTCTTGATTTTCTCTGTCCTGACAACTTAAAATTTATTCTCAGTTCTCCACTTGATCCTAGAGCTGAGAAACAGAAGGAAATCCACTGCTAAGAGCATCCTTCAACTCCACTCTCCCTCATGCAAGCTGAGTTTCCAGAGAGTAACACAAAAGGCATATTATGTCTTCAGCTCCATGGCCTGAAGGTACCTGGTTGGAACTGGGAGCCTGTCCAGTCCAGCCAGAAGGAAAATATTACCTTTCTATTTAACAAGGCGGTGCTGAAGGATTAATCATTAAGTAAATAGCAACAAGCCAGGAGGTTTACAGGAGGGAACGAGTCCCACCCCATGTTTTCAATTTTTCTGGGATTTGGGATGGAAATTATTACAGGAATAGTTTGGAAGGGGCTTCACTAACAACCACCTTCCAAGGCAAGATGGAACAATGCATGCAGCTTCAAGTATGACCCAGCCGAGAGGGAAGTTCATTCCCCAAGCTCTCCGGAGAGCATAGGTTCCTTTTGTCTGTCTCCCAGCATCCATGCATAAGAGCAATAAAACCTGGAGAATGTTCCCAGCCTGGCCATGTGTCACTGTGTGACTTAAGCAACCTTTTTGAGCCTCGGTTTTCTCAATTTAAAGTTGATTGTCTACCTTTATTGTTAGGTATGTTGTAAAGGCCACACATAGAAATAAAAATCCTGTCACTTGGAATGCTTATGTCTTTTTAGGCCTCCCTTCTGTGAGGACAAATCCAAATAAGTGCTGCCTCTCTTTAGGAAAAAAAAAAAACAACTTCTATAATCTGAGCCAGGAGACCTGAAGCATTTGCCTGAACAAAATGGACACAGGCCTTCTCTTAGAAACTAGCCTGCAACTCTAAGATTGCTTTATGAATGAGCTCACCTTAGAGTTGCAAACATGCATGGTCTGTTCCATGTGACTGGAGGGTGTTGACAAGATACGGACATTTCATGGAATCTGTTACCTCCAAGGTGATTTCCTGCATTTTTTAAAAAAGCTTGAACAAGAGCTGCGATTGGATTTAATCTGCCTCCTGTTATAATTTGTACCTATTAATTTATTCTGACAAAAAATATTTACTGAACATCTAAAGGATGCTGAGCCCAGTGCTCAATGACAAGTAGAAAAAAAAAGAAGTATGAGATGTTATCTCTGAATTTATGGCAATTTACAACACAGGTAAGTTATGGTTAAGGAGAGAAAAAGATAACACAAATAAAATATGTAGCTCAAAATATAAGACAGAATTTGGAAGGATACCTGAGAGATACACATCCACACCAGCTGGTGCAGTTCTGTGATGCTGTTTTCCTGAGTCTGGGGAGACATGTGGAGGAGGGGTATTGATGGTGCCCACGGTGGAAGCATTCTGATGTCGTGCTGGGCAGTACACTGCCAGAGAGCATTACTTATGGTGTCAATGCACGTAGTGAAATATATTTAGACATTTACAGGATCTATTTCCCCAAGGACCCATTGGAAGGTGGAGTGGGCCACCTGCAATCCCAGCCTTCGCTCTTGTGCTCCAGATCAGAGGAGGCCAGACAGAGAGTTATCACAAGGAGTCCTTGCTATGAAGTACTCATCAATAATGAAAGGACTACTCTCTGGTTTCAAAATTGTCTGAGGTCTCCTTTGCACAACACCAATTGTTTAGTGTGTAATTGAACTGCCATTTCATGGTGAGAGACCTGGATATCTTTGGCACTGCTGGGCACAGCATAGCTCCTGAGAATATTACCCCTATGAGCACTGGGGGAAAAAGAGGGGGGCTGGAGTCCACTGCCACTGGAAAACTCTACATCAAGTTTATCAAATAGGTGCTGCAATAATCCCAAAGTCTGAGCACTTACATCATGACAGAAATAGCGGATGATGATTCTCCAGAATTGGAGAAGAAAGAAGAAGGAGAAGAAAGAAGAAAGAGAAGACTGTGATGAAGAATCTAATCTCAAAAGACAGGTCAGCAACTGGTTTAGTTGCTCCCTTCCCCCGCTGCCCAACTTCTATGCGTCGGATAAGAGCAGCCTCATTTTCCCCATGCGGGTGGCCTTTGGCATCTATATTTTATCCCTCTTTTGAATCTGCCAGTTGTGAGAGCAAAGCATCATCCTGAATAGGGTGGATGAAATGGAAAAGAAACAAGCATGATTGATTTGGCATTTTTCACAATGATTAACAAAAAAACAAACAAACCCCAAAATTAAAGGAGATCATTATATGAACATCATTGTATGAATGACAGAATGTGATTAAGTGTTCGATAAGTAGATTAAATAATGCATGCTCAGAGGTGTTCCAAAAATGCAATATTGACATGGTATGAAATCAATACACAAAGTTTCACAGAGGAAAGGAGAGTCTAAAATGCAGTTTGGAAGAACCAGAAAGAATGGAATAAACCAGGAGCATACATGAGGACATTCCCACTGAGGAGAACAGTTTTCTAGTTTAAGCAAAGCAGTAAAGATGGAATAGGTCTCACATTTGTGAGAGAAGGTTAGTAGCCAAAATGATCTTTCTCTAGGCTTTCAGAACACAGGTCCTGATTTCTGGACCTTTCGACTCTTTCCCCTCTTGTCTTGTTCCCTCCCATTGCCACATACATGTCACTCTGGCCGGAAGGCTTCCTGGAACACTCAGGTCAAGATGGCCCTTTTATACTTCCGGTATAACAGTCATCACACACACTGTCAGTGCTTGGGTATCACCTGTCCCAAACATTATGCTAAACCTTACATCTTCCCATATACGGGTATATATCCCAAGCATTGCCTAGCACAGAGTTGATTCTAAATTAATGAAATGAGTGAGCAGATGATTATCGGACTCTCAAGAATGAGATCCAGCTTCAAGGAGTGGTGTTCCTAATACAAGATGAAATGGCATGTTTCAAGTCCTCAACTCAGAATCTTTCGTTGGTGAGGGAAGACATGCATGAGATGAATTACAAGGTAATGATCTGAAGAGTTTAGCAGACACATATGGAACTGTCAACTGTATGAAAGGAGGCTTCAGCACTGCTGGGAGGGTCAGGGTCATGAAGAGGAGGCCCGTTTTTCATGGGATATTAGAAGAGAGGAGGCACGCTCACTCTTCAGACAGCAGAGAGTCACGCAGAGGATTTGAAATATGAGTAGTGTAGTGAGCAGTAGATTAAATTGGAGCTCAGAGACGCTTTGAATTTCAACTTTTGTTTTATCTACAGAGTCACAGCCAGAGCATATTGTCACAAGCGAAAGTCCAAATTGCTTTAGATTGCAAGTTCCCAAAGGGTAAGGACCATGTCTTTGGTGTGTTCTATCAGAACTTCATGCACTGTGGGTGTTCAATAAATATTTAATAACAACGAGTTGATTAATTGAGAACATTCATGTTCCATATGCATGGGTAGAGCCCTCCTTTTCAGTTTAATTACTATTGCTTTAATCATCATTAAACAGCGTTTCTCAGACAGTAATTTGGTTTGTTGTTAAATGCTCTGGCTGCATGAGTTTTTAGCCCTAAGGTAAATAGCAGTATTGGAAAATAATCCTGTTCTTACCTCCAGTGAATAACTCTGTGACACTGTTTATATAAAATTGAAACAGTAGAATTCTGGAAAGGTACTTACCGAGAGAGAGCATAAGAATGAACGCTGAAGAAGACTCACTGGGAAATGTAGGAATCCAGTGAGCAGTGTATTATATGATGGAGGCTGAAATAAAAGTGGAAAGAGGTTTTCCAACAAATGTGGCAAAACCCAGATGCATTTCTGGCTTGATGGTGTCCAGGGAGGGGAGTCTGACCAGCCTTAGCAACTGGAGATTGTGCTTCAGATCAGATGAACCCAACAGGGCTGAGGTGAAGGATGGAAACACACCTGTATTATCCATGGGCATCTCTGCCAGCCAGATCATCAGTGACCGGACTGCCCCAGGTTGTAAAAGGGCAACTGCACCTCAGGAAAGCAAAGGGAAATAAAAGGCATTTGTGACTCTTGGGCCAGGATAAATTTGGAGAGCAGTGATCTTGAATGTAGAGGAGGTAGCATTGCTCCCCACTGCAAATCTAAGCCAGATGATACGGCAGAAGTGAAGAGAAGGTAAGACTTGGGGGGAAGGAAAAGGAAACAGGAGTAGAGGGAAGTACACTCAGAGCTTTTTCATAAGCATGGTAGAGAAAGGATTTATAACAGCCAGAAGACCAATTTACTGCCTCTGATACCACTTGGGTCCCAGCATGGATCAGGCAATCCCTGCAGATCCAGTATGAGACTGGGGCTCTCAGACAGTCATGCTGGACGATCTTAATTCATGTTAATAGGTATTAAGTATTGTTTTCTCTTCTTCCATTCTTGCCACAGGAAAGCCTATTATGCATAAAATGTCGAGAGTGATACTTTAAGAATACTATTCATATGGTATCATTCTCCTGTGTAAAACTTCTCTGTGGTTTCCCACGGTATGGCTCTATGACTATGGTAGTGCAGGGACCTCAAACCCAAAAGCCTGGAGGGACTAGGATGTGAGTGTTAGACATATGTTGTGAGATTGGAGAGCCCATCAGAATCAGAGTGTGTGCGACCCTCCAGCCACGTGTTGCCAAGTAGAAATATGAATCCATACTTGCTAGGACTAATTTTTCAAGACAACCTGAATATCTGTTTATGTGAAATCTAATTCCGAAATGTTGGATCAAATTTATAAAATACATTTCATGCCAAGTGAAATGTATCTGCGGGACAGTTCTACTAGCTGCCAATTGGCCTCCTCTGGGATAGGACCTTAGGCCAGTCTACAATTGGTGTCAGCTACAGATATCTCGTGATTGTTGACACAGGGTTAAAATTGTAGGAAACATAATCAGTGCTGTGAAAAGAAAACGGCTGGGTCAAAGGGCTAAACTTATATCTAGGCAGTCTTGAGAATGGCATCAAGGACCGAAGATAAGAAATTAAGGCAGGAGAGCTCACTGGAACCTGCAGTATGTCACAGCAGCAGAGAGAAGTCCACGGAGCTATAGATGCTTCAGTAACTTTCTGAAGCAACAAGCCAACCTAATGAGATTGTCTTGCCAGGCCCTTGCTTTGGTACTTAGCATATCCGGTCTCTAACTAGACAGCTTCATCTTCTATATTCATGCACGGAGAGGCACTAGAACAGAAGGAGTAAGAGCATACTATTACAAATACTCAGAATAGTTTCCATCTCTTCGGAGGACAGAGTGGACATATGAGTCATGTAGAATATGGTTTTACTGAGTGGAGTGCAAAAGTATACTTCTCAGTGACTGTCCCCTAAAGCAGCCTCTAGCATTAGGGAGACACCTATGGGTACTTCATGCAGTTAGAGACAATACCAAAGCATACCTAAAGCAAATCCCAGATGGGGGGGGCACATTCTATCAGCAATGGCGAAGTGCAGAAGCTCAGAGAGGGAAGGGCAGGTAGGTATGGTTAGAAAAGTTGTCAGAGGAAAGGCAGGACATGAGATAAAGGATAGATTAATAGTCTTCATTAATTTATTAATTCAACAAGTGTTTACAGAATACTTGGCATGATTCTAAGCATTGAGGATATGACAGAGAAGAAAACAATGTCCTGCATGGAGTTTATTCTGGTACAGAAAAATATAAAGTTTACAAATAAATAATTTCAGGTGATTATTAGTGATACAAAGAAAATAAAAGAGGACCCTTGTATATGAAGGGACTGATATGGTTGGGAATTGACCATCTCGTGAGAGGTGGCACCTAATCTATGACCTGAGAGAGGGAAAGGAGCCAGACAGTTAGAGATTTCAGGGAAAAGCATGTCATGCAGAAAGAGCAGATGGTGGGAGATGGTAAGGAGTCCAGTGTGTTTAAAAAGGAGCCTGGAGGAAGAGAATGAGATGAGACAGGTAGTTGGGAAGGGTGCTGCAGATTCTAGAGGCATGGTAAGGATTTAGATTTTATTGCATTTTAAATAGGCAGCCATTGGCATGTTTTAGGCAGGAAAATGATGTAACATGGTATGAACAGTACCTTTAAAAGACTTCACTGACCACTGTGCAGAAAATTGACTTTATGGACAAAGAATGGAAGGGGTAGACCTTCTAGAAGGTGAATGCAATTGACCAGGCAAGAGATTAAAGTGTTTTGAGCTGTGTTTCAGCAGTGCTGAGTTGCTATATGAGTGCTGTGGCACATAAATAAGATGGGACCAGGAAATAAAGGATTTTGAAAGTCAGGGTTGAGCTTGATGAATGAATTCAATTCTTAAGGAGAGCACTGAAGTTCCTGACCACAGGACTGATGTGACAGTAGAGGAATAGTTTATTTGCTTGCTTGCATATTACCTATTTCCCTCCACTGGAACATAAAAATCCTGAGGAACTTTGTCTTATTCTCCAGGACCCATCAACATCACTACCACCACCACAAGATGATTAAACATCCTGAAGGCAGGCACTGTGCCAACTTGACTTTGTACACACAGTTATTGGCATATAGTATGCTCTCAATAAGTGATTAAGGAATGCAATGCATAAATAAATGCAAGAACAATATATTGGATGAAATAACTTGGATTTAATGGAAAGATATTACAAGAGTAAGAAGCAATGAGGTTGCTACAATAATATGGATTTGAAGAGTTAAAGAAAGAAAGAATGACAAAGAACACAATCTACATTTTGAAGTGAATCAACAGAATATGGCGATCATGGTGGCCCACTGATCATAAAGGGTAAAAGTGAGAAAGAATTAAAAGATGACTGTGATAGATATGGCAGATTAGCATGTCGTATTTATTTCACCCCAATTCATAGCCCCTGTTTAATGTGCTTCCCTGGGCTGCACAGTTTGGAAAACTGAAAATGATATTTTCCAAGTGTTCCTACAGCTAAAATTCTGGATGTGATATAGATTTGGCCAGTTATCTGAATTTGCATGTTATTTGAAAGTAGAATTGAAGTGGAGGCTGCATTGCCTGCCTTTGCTGTTTTGCTGGCAAGCACAGCCATGGAAACTTTGGGGTTTTGATGGCACATTTAGCAGAGGTCTCAGGGTCTAGTTCAATAATTTCATGGGTGTCAAGAGTTGAGGAGGAGAGCTTGCATTTTGCTGATGCAGATTATAGAAGCTTCAGTTGTCTCAGGGCTGACAGGTCTCAGGGCTGACAACAGTAATGGCTTCTTAATTATAGCAGTTTGCTGGTGATGAGCATTTCAGGTCATGTCAGCTTCTGGATTATGGTAGCATTGGCGAGCACAAAGAATCAGAAGCTTCCTTGGTGGACAGATACAGTATGGTGGCTGTGGGTGCTATTCTTGAAAGCTTTACATGTATTTTATTTCTTCTGCTCTCCAAGTGATTATATAAGTCATTTAATCCTTTCATAATAAGCTCCTTATTATTTACGTTATTTAGAGTGGATTGCATTTTTTGTAACTGGACTGTGGGAGATATGGTAACTATTTCTGTATCTGAGGGACTGGATCAGTGTAGCAAACACAGAGAGGAGAGTCAGGAAGATGGTAAGAGGAAAGAGACTGAAAGAGAAGACATTGTCTTGCCTTGGAGGAGTTCAAATAGACAGTATGACAAGAGGGAAGCAGAGCCAAGATAGGATAGAAAACCTTCAGTGTCTCCACAAAGCAACAAGCAAGTATAAATAAATAAATGTCCTGGG
Organism: Avahi laniger; assembly: GCA_963575035.1. NCBI lineage: Eukaryota > Metazoa > Chordata > Mammalia > Primates > Indriidae > Avahi > Avahi laniger. The sequence goes on from CAUYSK010084629.1 coordinate 8,933, forward strand.
AGTTGAGCACAGAAGCCCTGAGTAGCCAGCACTACCAAGGAGGGCTCTGGAAGCAGGCAGCACCCTGCTGGGAGGCAACCACTTCCAACACGATCACCAAAAACAGAAAGATGCATTGGACACGGTTTAGATGAATTGAAATGTTCTATGTACATGTTTTGAACATTGTCACAAAAAGGAAACATGGGATTGAGCAACTGGATACAGTGCCTGCCTTGCTTGCGAGCCAGGGCCACAGGGGCTGGTGCCAGAATAATGCAGCAGAAATGCACAGAAGCATTTAGGTACCAACAAAACACGGGGCATTCTGGAGGCTGCTTTTAGACAATGGCAGGACAAAAATACCTTCCCAATGGAATTTGAATAGTCTAGGAAAATCTCATAGAGTGAGGTATTGGAAATTGTTTTCTAAATGGAACATCAGAATTATTTACAGAGTTATGGAACTCTCTTGGGTTTAGCAATGCCCTGGGTTTCCAGACTGCTCTTGCCAACTTTAAGCCAAGGATTACACAGGGAAGAGTATTGCAGATGTGGAACAGAAGAAAGGGAAAAGTGAACATGATTGTGAAGTTTTGGGTATGTTTTATAAGTGTTTATAATTTTTAATTTTAGTTATTTACTCATGCATTTGTTCTTTTGTTCTATTTTTACCCTGACCCATTTCATAAAGCACTTAAGAAAGAGTTATTTGTGACGTATTTAGTGCTTTCTATACTTTTATTTTTTAGAGTCCATGTTGGTCATCATTATCTTGAGAATATATACAATCTGTTTCCTATCCTGCATCCTGTCAGTACTCCTTCTGTACCGAATTTGTAAAGAAGTTTTGATGAAAGAAAACAAAATATGCAATCATCAACATGCTTAACACTTACAGGCATCATTCTCATATGGAAAATTGTTTAAATCACCCATTCAAACATGCTCATTGTGGCAATCACACCACCTCCATAAATTGTGTTGTAAAAGAGAAAACACACACCCCCTCAAGCTGATGCTCTTGCTTACAATGACTCATAGGAAAAAGCTACAGGCTACAATTTGCTGTCAGGCTATCAGATTCTGAATCCATTGGGTGGGCTGATTTCATTTGTCCTTTCTAAAGTTGCAATCTCTGGCATCTTTGGGCTATAGAGACTTCTAAGTAAGAGATAGCTACAATGCTCTAAAAAGGAAGGGGAAAAGAAGAGATTAACTCTTCTAGCTTCCTAATGCAGGTTAGCATAAAAACACAACAGTACTCTTTATAGTTTTCAGTGTGAGGGTGATAAAAGTCAGCCTTAACATGGCTCATAAACTTCACCTAAATCCCTCCACAATGTGTATAACGGTATTCTGCATCACGTGGGTGCTGTTCATCTTATTATCATAGAAGTTGAGAAGTGGAAGGGACAATAATGTTTGACAAGGTGTTAACAGTCCAGATCTCCATGTCCTCTATTCACACAGCTCACCATCAGCATTTTCATGAAGTTGCTTTTATCTTTCAAAATAATTCAGTGATGACAAAGGAAAGTGCATGGTGTGAATGTACAAAGGAAAATGCACTGTGATATCACAAGGAAGAAGCTTTGATTCTCTTCCCTCTGAACCACAGAAAGGCTATGTCAAAGCTAGACCCCGGGAGTCCAAGCATCTCTGCACATCTGCTTCTCACAAAGATGATGATAACGGTGATGGTGATGTTATGGGTTGAATTGTGTCCCTTCCAAAATTCATGTGTTGAAGTCCTAACCACTGGTACCTCATAATGTGATATTATTTAGAAATAGGGTCATTGCAGATATAATTAGTTAAGATGAAGTCATACTGGAATAAGGTGGACCCTTAATCCAATATGACCATTGTCCCTATGAAAAGGAGAAGTGTGGACACAAACATGTACATGCAAGCAAAAGCTGAGAGAGAAATGGAACAGATTCTCCCTCACAACCTCAGAAGTAACCAACCCTGCTGGCACTTGATCTTGGACTTCCGGATTCCAGAACTGTGAGACAATAAATTTCTGTTGTTCAAACCACCTAATCCCTGGCACTTGTTATGGCAGCCTTATGAAACTAATATAGGGAAAGATACTAATTATAACCATAAACATCTAATAGCATTAATATGCAATGATAGATAAGCCCTTTTTAGATTCTTTTCCCAAGTCAAGAAAGAGGTAGGGCAAAGATTTTTGTTTTAAATAGGCTGATGGAGTTACACCCAGCTTACACCAAGAGATAATGAAAAAGTTGAGACTAGAAAGGAAGTTTCACAACTGATTTGTAGAGATTCTGTGGCATTGATCTCCGGTCTATGTTGGGGAAAAAAATGTGAGGGAAGGGGAAGAGTACAACTCCCAGATATTCCCTGTTCTCCCAGGTCTGTTTTACAAGGTTAGCAATGCTTTTTCAATAAGAAGATGCTGAAAGAGATGGGTGCTGTAAACACAGATCAGAGTGGGAGTGTGGGAGTAGAAATAACAATGACAGTAATAACAGCATCTTTGCTTCCAGAAAGGCTTTCCATTCTCTACCTCATTGTACTTTCACCCTCAAATACATGAAATAATAAGCGTGCTTATTTTCATCCCCTTCTTGCAGATTGGGAAGCTAAGACTCCAAGAAGTGAAATAAATTATCCAGTCAGCTCGGGCCAGAGCTAGATCAACCAGTGATCTTTCTAGGAAACCATGGTTGAAGAAAATGCTTTCCATGGAGGACTTATAGTTACAAAAATAAACAAGGAGCCATTAGATTTCACTGAATTCCTAAGGGTTCTGAATCTCCTCAGCATGCCTGATGTAAGCACATTTGGGAATATGGCCTGGGAAAGGATGGTGACATGCACAACCTGAGAGATCCCTGAGGAGTCCAGGGACTCACTGGACAATTTCCACAGCACTGGAACAGAGGCTTCCAATGGCCCCCGTGGCTCTAGCATTATATGAAAAAACTGAAGAGAAGGTGATACCAGGTCTGCTGATATCAGTCTCCTCACACAGGGCTCCTGGGACTGTGTGGCCACAGCCTTGCACACAGAGCTCTAACCTGACATCTGATGGTAGCAGCCCAGGATTAAAGCTCTACAGGGAGTGACTGCATCACTGCAGACTTAAACAGCAGAAAACCCTCCAACTGCTTCCATCTTCTTTGGAAATCCCTTGTTAGTTCATCACCTGGGTATTGACCTAATCTTTCAAAAGATCATTTATATTTTCAATGCATATACTCTGTGGGAACATCTCTCTGGAAAGGGAGATGAGTTTATAGCACACTCTATTAAGTGGAATGACTACTGATTTATCCTAAACTTGCTTTACCCTGCTTCCCCATCTCAAAGCAATTGCCCTACCTCTCATATTCCACATTTGGTGGGCAAGTCCTCCTTCTCCATCCCCTACATGAGTTTATGATTTGTGTCCTGTTTCTGCTCGGTCTTCCTCTGTCAAACTACCATTTAATATCATAGTCACATAGTCTTTCTTTTCTGTGGGTTCATCAACTCACTAATCAAGTTTTGAGCACTTTCCTTATATAAGTTTTTGGTCAAGCACTGGTGACACAAAGATGGAAAAAACACCATCCAAGTCCTCAAGGAGTTCACACTCTAGGGGCAGAATTACAACTGAGTGAGAAGCAGGAGTTGGACTGAGCCCAACCAATCAGAATCTATAGGAGAACAAGCAGAGCATATGGTTTTGTTCAAAGGAGGGCCCCTGTGTTGTCAGAGTTCTTTGCAAACAGTGGAAGCGAATTCTGGCTTACTTAGATACAGAAAGGGAGAGGTTGAATTATTTGAAAGGCTTAAGAAAGCCTCAGGAGATCAAAAACAGGACTCAGAAAGTTAGGAGCAAAGTCTGTTCCTGGGATTCCAGGAGCAGGAGTTGCTAGAATAACTGGTTCCAATCATTTTTTGTTTCACTTCTCATTCCATTTTAAGAAAGACTCCAAAGAGAGAGTCTTGTTTGCCCAACCTCAGTCCTAGGCCCACTTCTTTTCCGGGAAACCAACTCACCTTATAGAAACCATGTTCAGATTGATTCTATTAAGGAATGAGCAGTTCCTCGAAAATAAAAACATCAAGGTGCTGACACTAACTCAAGAAGTGGATGCCAGGCAGAACAAATACCAGGTGTCTACAAGAGGAACTAGAACACACAGAGAGGGTGGGGAAGACCTCTGGGAGGAAATAGACAAGAGCAGAAATGTTGACAAAACAGGAAGAGTTAATGTGATGAGTATCAGAGAGCAGGGAAGGGAAAGGAAGGTGCTCTGAGCACTGGAACAGCAGGGACGGAAGCGGGAGTAAATCATGAAGATAATAAGTAGGAATGCTTTGGGAAATGGCGCCAAAGTGGAGAAGGTGCTTTCAGGAAGAGTCACCTGCCTTCCATGGAATGGAAGAGTCCCTGCCTTCCATGGAATGTCAAGAGTGACGGAAAGAAGATGAGGGGAAACCACAGAAAAGTTGAATACAAGACGCAGTGTGGCGGTGTGTAAAGGGGGACATGTGCTAAGGCAGGAGACGATAAGTGTGAAATGGAGCACCGTGCTTAGCACGTGACCTGTGATCAGTGCTTCATGAGCCCCATTCCATTATCATGACAATCACAGAGCAGGGGCACTAGTACCTCCTTCACATGCTTACCTGAGAACCCAGTGAGGTCGAGATGCGAAGGGCTGGAGTATAGTAGACACGTTTTCAGTTTGTTCCCCACCTCTGTTCCCATTCTTACAGGAATCTAAGTCAGAACGATTGCAAATAAGACCCTGACCCAAGGTGACTGTGCTGAGAATAGAAAGAAGCAAAAAGAAAAGGGACGCTAAAGTAAACAGGGAGATACAGGGCATGAGGAGAGGAAGGAGTCTCGAACCCGTGCCAGGGTTCTGATGTGGAGATCAGGTAGATATCAGCATGATTCAATAAGATGGGAAAGGTGGGTTTTGGGGGGAAGGAGGAGTGCCTGGTTTGAGCATGTTGAGGGTTAACTATGTCAACTATGGCTTTGTGTTGGGTTTGGATGGCAGGGGGGTTGGTTCCATGGGTGGTAGAGATGCATGGTGCTGACCTTCCCACGCCCTTCCAGTGAGTGTGGAACCTGAATGGCCAGAGCAGGGACTGTTATCCTGGGGCACCAAGCTTCAGACTGACAGTGAGGGTACGGAGTCCTGTCCCCTGCTCTGGTATAAACCCTGCCTACCCTCATCTTCAAATCCTTTATCTACAAGGTACTTCCTAAGACATGTCATCTTCTCTTCATTTAAATCCCTGTGGATACCTCCCATCTGAGACTAAATAAAGTCCTTCCAAAAGGAAAAGAAGAAGAGGAAATTAAAAACAACAACAACAATGACCCTCAAGGAAATTTTAATGCCTGGAAAGCATTTCCTCCTGAACACCTGGAGTTTCTGGGCTATAAATAGTTTCCAAATCCCTTAAAACTAGTCGAAGGACCTGAATTCTTCTGTGACTTACAGACTCAAGTCCAATCTCAACACTCCACATACAATGACCAATCATAATGAATGGAGGAGGAGTCAGATTGGAACTATTACAAAGCCCAAGGAGTAACTTTTTTTCCTTACTTATGATGTGTTTCAGATCTCAGAGCATCTGCCTGTTTAAATTTTAGCTGGGGAACTTTTTTTTTCTGGTTAAAAAATTTCCTGATTTCTTATAATAGTAACTAATGTTTCCCTGTGCATTTAACTGTTTTCCTGACTAATTTTATATCTCTTTAATCTCCTGATAACCTTATGGCACATGTATTATCTTCTTTATTTGGAACCCAGTGCCACCTGGGCTGGGTGATTTCCCCAAAGACACACGATGATTGCAGGTTGGAAGGAATTGGACACTGGGGCTCTTGACTGCAAGTGCAGTCTGTTTCTCATGCATCTCTTCCATGAGCTTGCTTGAAGCCCTCCCTTCTCTGAGAGCAGACACTCACCAGAGCATGCACCATGCCAACAGGGAGTGTAATCAGTAAGGAAGCTCTTAACATCCACCTGCTCACTCATCCAAAGAATATACCTGAGCAGCTCGGGCAGCACTGATTGCAAAGGTCAGAAGCTGAAATGTGGCTGGGGAGCTTGGCAGAGCAGGAATCAGGTACAGGCTCTTTCTTTCCTCTCAGAGTTTTTCAATTTGATAGGGTCACATGCTCAAGGGTGTGCATTGACCTCTTGGAGTACTGCAGCTTTGTGTTCATGATCCTCATCTCCTAAAAGTATCTATGACCCAGAGATATATCAAGTGATGAACTGAGAGAAGCTGTGCATCTTGCACCAACATGGATGAACCTGGAGGACATAATACTAAGTGAAATAAGCCAATCATAAAAGGACAAGCACTGCAGGATTCTACTTCTATGAGATATCTAAAATCAGATTCATCAAAACAGTAAAATGGTGGGCTCCAGGAACTCGGTGTAGGGAGAAATGGGAGCTGTTGTACAATGGGCGTATATAATAGTTTCAGTTATGCAAAATGAATACGTTCTAGAGATCTGTGCAACATTATGCCTATCATAATGATATTGTATTGCACACTTAAAATTTTGTGGAGGGTAGATCTCTTGTTGTGTTCTTACCATAATAGAAAAAAAAAACAAAATAATAAAGGAAACGCCAGAGAAAGGGGAAAAAATAATGCCAATCACTTCAATTTATAAATAAACTTAGACCTAGGAAAATGAAGCCACTTTCCACAAGCAACAGAGCCAATTGGTGGCAAGTTTGGTAATAGAATGAACCCCCTTGACCTCCAGGCCAGTGGGTTTTCTACACAGCGTACAGTATATAGCTGAAAAGGATATGCTAAAGAAACTGCTTTAATTTCTCACTAATCAAGTCAGCAGGAAAACTCAGATTTAACAAATAACAAATTGAAAACAGCTCTCAAGGCACCACTCCAAAGCTAATCTATGAGTCTAGCAGCCTGTGATCCCAAGCCCTGAGTCAGAGCCATTCCAATGACTCACAATGCTGGCCCCTGGACATCTCAGTATATTTGTAGGAGCAATTCCAAATAAACAGGTAGATGGACTCAGTGTGAACCATAAGCCAGAAAGCCTGCTCCTATCTGCTGGTCTGGGGCTGTTGAAAGTGGTTACCTGTCATGAATGATTAATATATATATATATGTATATATATTACAATATGTATATTGTATATACATATATTATATATACATATATATTCTATATATATATGTGTGTGTATATATATCCCTTCTATTCACTTGTACTTGACTTAGAAAAAGTCTGAATAGGCCATTGTCTATCATGGAGTGATTTAAGGAGTAAGTAACTTGCTGCACAACATCCTTACTAATGTCAAACCAAAGTGTCTAAAATTTCAGATAAAAAAATATTATTTCTTTGATTCTTTAAAGCTCTTTATCTTTTAAGAACCACCTGATAAAATGTAAATCCTCAGAGAAGAGAAATGAGAGGCACTCAGGAGAGCCAAGGCTATCGGGAAAGAGTAGATAGCAAAGAAAAGGGACATACCGAGTATCAGAATCCAAATTCATATGCTTCATCTGTCATTAGCTTTTACTGAGCATTCAATATATACCAGGCACTGAGCTAAGGTGCTGGGGAAATAAAGATGAATAAGGCATGGTCTCTGCTCTCAAGTTCAGAGGTCTCATAGCCAAGCGGGGGGAAAAGGTGAATAATCATGACACTATGCAATAACGTGTTTTAATGGTGATATGCTCATAATGCTACTCTGAGAAAACCGATGAGGGCACTTAAAAATGTGCAAAGAATATATTGCACTTGCTGAGGAAGCGATGCTCAGACTGAGTGTTTATAAATGAGGAGAAGCTTACCACGAAACAAAACAAAGAGGGTATTTCAAGCTGAAGGAGCAGCAAGTACAAAATAGATACAAAATAGACACTTTGTCTTTAGCAATAGCAAGCAATTTGGAATTAATATAACAGTGATATGACCAACACCCATTTTTAGGGTGACCGGCCATTCCAGTTTGCCTTGGACAGAGGTGAGTCCCAGGTCATGGGACTTTTAGTGCTAAAACTAGGTAAGTCCCAGGTGAACTGAAAGGAGTTGGACATCTACAGATGGTCACAAGAAAAAGGATGCTTACGTTTGGAAAAAAGTAGCAAAGCAAATTGCATAGTAGAAAGAGTACTGGACTAGGTATCAGAAGCACTAAAATCAAACTTGGCTTTGCCGCTGCTAGGAGTTTTGCTGGAATCAGTTTCTAACTGATACTGTGACAGAAAGAAAGCTCCGATATATTTTCAAGTTCAAAAGCTTCATCATTCTAAATGTCTAAGGAAGCAAAGTCAGGTAGAATCACCTGCTTGAACGACACAGCATTCCACAAAACAATAATCCTAAGAGCACATACCTTTCATACACAGGTCCCTGAAGCCTTTTCCAAAAGCAAAGAAGGGCCCATAGGAGGTAGAAATCTGAGAGACTACCTACTGCTACATGATGACCTATGGTGGCCGTGACTATGACTGTATCAGTGTCTTATTCAAAACTAGCCCCTTCCAGGTACAGGTCACTGGTTTGTGGCTAGGAATCATAATGATTAAACAAGCAATCACCATCTATTTTTCATTACTGCATAGGTATATATTACATTGTAGTGATCTTGTGCCAGCAATCTCAGTTAGACTCTGGCTTATCACAGATTTTCTTATTTATTCATTCATTCTGATGAATAGATTGTAATAGTACTTTTGTTAATTAGTGAAGAGGAAAGGGAAGAATGAGGTACCTGAACTATCACTTCATTTAGGTGATTACAAGATTTAGGTGATTACTTCATAGCATTATTAAACTAGACCAAAAGCTAGAATTACTTGTGTAATTGTTGTAGGCCAATGCTAAAATTACTGAGTGAGCTCTAGTCTTCCAATTCTGCTGTACAGAAACTCTATTCATAGTAATCTCAAAATTCTAAGAAACTCATGTCTACACTACACCTTGAATATCTATAGAACATGAAATATTGACCAAATTCAATCAGAACAAAAAAAAAAGTCAGTATTTGGATGAGTAAGAAGCATCCTGAGGAGGAATTTTGTGGGTTCAGTAATTGTTAGGCTGACGAAATTTAGCCTTCAAGGTCTTATCTTCATCTATATTAATATTAGAAATACAAAACAAAATGTGAGCTCCCGAGCTAATTTTCTATTTTCTGGATTTTTAAGTTTCTCAGCTACTTCCACAGTTGGAAGAACAGCCCTGCAATCCTTGCAAAAGTTCTAAAAAATGATCAGTTCCATTTCCAACCGCAGTGATTGTTCTCAGCTTTGTGGCATGTAGGCTCTGCCAGGAAACAGAGCAAACGTTCCTTCTCAAAGCAGGTGCAGCAGCCTGACAATAATCCAATAAAAAACCTATTAGCTGGGTCTCCATGACACTCTTGGTATCCATGGGATCCACAATATCTTTAATGTAGATAATAAATTCAGACCATTTCCTTCCGCAATTGCTCCCAATATGGCACCACTCCTAGGAGTGTTCCACTAACCTTTTGTTGCTACATTTTCTCATGAATGCTGAATCACTTTCTAATCTTTGCCATGAAACACGTGCAGTCCCACTCAGGAAAACGGATCAATCTGCTTGTGTTAGCCAATTGCAATTGCCTACTGGGCCATATCTGTAGATTGCAAGCAGCAGGCCTAATACTGACCGAGTTGTAAATTGTCAGCTATGGGTTAGTGGTTAAGTGATGATGAGCAAAGGGAGCATACAAGAGGAGGTTTGTGACCATTGGAGCCACTGCATATATCTCTTAGTTACTCTGCACATGTAAGCTCCAGAACGGGACAAAATATTAAATAAAAATTCAAGGAAAAAGAGTTACAGTTCATCCTGCATGTTGGTTTTCCCTCAATATTGTTATTATCATACCTCATCTCAGTTCAGAAATTGTCTATGACAGGCTATACTCAAAGATTGAACCTTTCTTTAACCTTGGATTCAACACTTTTATCAGTAAGCACCTGCTATAGTTTGACTGTGATTTATTTGGCCTTTTCAGGTCTCATGTTGACATTGATCCCCAAAGTTGGAGATGAGGCTGAGTGGGGCATGTTTGGATCATGGGGGCAGATCCCTCGTGAATGGCTTGATGTCATTCTTGTGGGAGTGAGTTCTCACTTTCAGTTCAACCAGTTAGAACTGGTTGTTGAAAAGAACCTGGCACCCCTCCTCGCTCTCTTGCTTCCTCTCCCACCATGTGATCTATGCAGGCTGGCTTCTCTTCACCTTCCACCATGAGTGGAATTAGCCCAAGTCCCTCACCAGAAGCAGATGCTGGCACCATTCTTCTTGTACGGGCTGCAGCACCATGTGCCAAATAAACCTCTTTTCTTCATGAATTACCCAGCTTCAGATATTCCTTTATAGCAACACAAATGGACCAAGACAGCAATTTCTATATATCCAACCGCATTTCTTATTGCTCCCATATTAACATTCTGTTTAAAGAAGTAAAATGGCTCACCGTTAAATGCGCATGATGCTCACTCTCTCATACCTTCATTTTTGAGACGATAATCTCCCTTAAGGCAGGAGCCAAAGTTTGTCCTCCTCATTCTCATATCGTTACCACCTAGCACCTAGAACCGGTACCTGGCAATAGGTATACACGTAATAAATGCTTATTGCAACATTAAATTAAGTTGCTAGTATGCTTCTTGCCATAAAATTAATGTTATTTTCATTCTCTGTATTATTCTAGTCCCCAAGACCTGCTTAAACCCTAAATCCTTCTGAAAGATTTTCCTAGGCTAGTCTTAAATAGATTGACCTCTTTCCATTAAAGGCCAATTATGTTATAGAACTGATGTCTGTTTAATTCTTAGCTTGGAAAATATTGAAACCTTAAGAACACTTAAAGTTCATCTTGATCAAGACTCCGCTTTTTATAAATGAGAAATCTGAAGCCAAAGAAAATACATCACTCGTCCAAGTTCACATAATATTAATACATCACGACCAAGACTAGAACCAGGCATGGGTTTTTGCACAACCCAACTCCTTCATAACTTGGTCTCATTTGCACCAGGAAGCTGTAATTTATTCCTTGAAAGATTGTTAAGTGTCAATTCCTCCATAGGCACAGGAAATATTCCATCCTGATATTTGATAAATATTTTTCTTTGGCATGTTTGTTATTTGATTTAAAATTTTTGAATTCTAAAGAACATTGTAAAATTGATGCTGGGTAATTTTTAAATTTGTAAAATTTTTCTTCTGTTTTATATTTAATGAAAAATTAAAGTCACCTCAGATCTTCAGTGATTTGTTTTAAACCAAAAAAAAATATCTAGGTAGCTATTAAATGTCTTGCAAGCTGTAACTAATCAATAGCCATTCAGAATCAATAGTTCTCCTGGGAGACCATTTCCATTCATTGGTTCTTCTACAAAATGTGACTGAAGTATTAGAATAAGAACCTGGAAAAACAGGAAGGTGTGATAAAAGGGGTTTGTTTTATGAGATAAGAAGGAAACTCTCAAAAATTTCTGCTGATTATATCATTTAAGCACTTGTTTCCTGGAGGACTGTGTCATAAGAGACATATGAGGTCTCTTCCTCATCAGTGCATATTGTCTCATGAAAAAAAATTGCCAAATAATAAGACAGGTTGCCAAGATCCTAAACCCAGTTACATGTTAAACTGGTTAGGTAAGTAGACTTACAATTGTATGAACATTACTGAATATTATGCTTCTGATAAGTACAGAAAAGGTGTAGATGTGCCTACTGGCAATTCCCCACTATCCATTTCCTCTCCTTCCTGGAGACACAGGTAAATTACATTTCCAAACTTCCCTTGCAGTTATCTGTAGACATTTGATGGAGATCTAAGCCAATGGAATGGAGATAATCTGTGTCCCTCTACCCTGGTGCCTGTTCACTGAAAACTGACTACACATTCTTCTCTGTATTCTTTCAACTTCCAGTTGGTGGCAACACTAGAACAATCGTAGCAGCCACAGGTTGAAGATGTCAGAGTTGCGGTCAACCTGGGCCCCTAAATTACTGTGTAGAAAAGAGCTACCCTGCTAACCTAAACAAAAGCTCCAGACAATTATTATCATTTAACCCACTGAAATTCTATGGACTATTTGTTACTGTAACTTAATATATCCTAACCAATAAAAAACCATTCCCATGTTATGAGATAGCTGTGAAGTACAAATTTTTATTTGAAAATTATGCAAATATGACACAAATTGAGGGAAGAATAATTTGTCAAAATTACACAGAAGTGAATTGTCCCCATACTCTAACTTTGTATGGTTTAAAAAAATTACACAGTGCTATGTTCACATAACTATAAAACAATCCTTTACCTTGGTAAATTGGAATAGAATTCTTTTTAATCTAAAAGTTTCCAAGTAATGCAAATAAAATTCTTTTAATTGCTTTTTTAATGACAAAGCCATATTAGGAATAAATCACATTTCAAGCAAAAATTATATAGACACTATCCCCAATCTTTATTCCATTTGGCAAATGTAAATCCTGGCCAAAAGAAAGAACCAGAACTTGAGGATCTAATCAAAGACCTTCATGTAAAGCATCAAGAAATTGTGGCCATTCTCTGAAGCCTCTAGACTTTGACAAGGCAGAAAGAATTGCTTTTCAGTTTCTCAAAGCAGAACAGTGAATGAAAGAAGTCTCTGGCAATAATTTTTTGGTATATCCTCTCTCTCTAAAATGGGTGCTGCATGCCAGGTTCAATTATTCCTTATTTCCAGAAGATCATAATTTAATAGGCAATATGGTGATAACACTTTTGTGGTAACTCATGATTCAAAGAACAGTCAAAATTTCCATTTCAGTCACTGGCATTACCATCAGGTTTTTAAATTTTAGTTTGAATCCTCACATTGAAACCAGTTGTTTCTGACTTCACACCAAGTTTCATCATATATCTTCTATTTTCAATATCCAACATCCCAGACAGAGTCTAAACCCCATATTTGGATTCCTGAGAAATATTCCTAACTGCTCTTAACTGAAACACTTCCTCTTTAGTTCATCTACCAAGGCCCTAAAATATTGGTGTATTATATAAAAATAATGAGAATAGTTATCCTTTATTGAACTCTAAGTGCTGAACTCTATACTAAATAAATACTCTACTTTTATTATCTGATTTTATTCCTGCAACCACTCTATGAAGTAGATCTCATTGTTCTCCCCACATAATACATAAGGATACTGAGACTTAGAAAGATTAAGTAACTTGTTGTTACTTGTAATCTTTAGTGGTGGGACAAAATTGCCTACCTGGCCTGTCCGACTTTAGAACGCTTTATCATTATATGATATTGCCTTTAGAATAATAATAAAAGGAAATAATAATAAATAATAATAATAAAAGGAAAATTTCCCTTAATCTCTGTTGGTCTTTATGTACAAATCCTGCTCTCAACTCCATCCTCTCCTATCTCAGAGAATTCAAAATGGCCTTCTATTTTATGTTAAAACATATTCTTATTCCCCAGTGAAATTTAAACCTGATAATTATCTCTCTATCATCTCTCTGGCTATAGCAAATAGCCATTTCAACCCAACTTTTCTGTGTATGCATATTATATATTATATATATGATGTTCTACATGTATATACAATATATATTCCTATTCTTTTATATCCTTTTAGCAAATTTGATTACCCCATGATCTTCTTGTTCAATAACCTTTGTTTCTCCTCTGTTCCTGCAACTGCTTTTCTTTTTCCATTCTACTTATAGCTCAGATATACAAACACTTGCGTGTACACACACACACACATACTTGCCCACGGGGTCCACAAATACTAATATTTATTTAACACCTATTACCTACTGTGAGGCAGAATGTCTTCTAGGCTCCAGGAAAGTAGCAAAGCATAGAGTTCCTACCCTTAAGCAGTTTCCATTCTAGTAGCAGAGACTGATAATTAATTTATGAACCGGTAAGAGAAATATGAAAAATGAAAAAAGTACTCTGAAGAAGACAAAATACAGCAAGCTGATAGAAAATGACCTAGGGGAAGAGGGGTGATCAGGAAAGGCCTATCTGAAGCTGAATCATTTGTACTAAGACCTAAGTAATGAAAGAGCCATCTATGCAGAGGCTTGGAGAAATGGATTTCTGGCAGAGAAAACAGCTGTGCCCTGGGGTGAGAACGAGTTCCTTGTGGCCCCACTATAGCTAGCAGGTGAATGTGGCTCAAGGGAAAGACAGGTGAAGGGAAGGAAATGAGATTGGAGGGGTGGGCCAGAGCTAGATTACCTAGAGCCTACAAGTCAAGGTAAGGAGCTTGGGCTGCATTGTAGGTGTGTGGAGAACAGTGTTGAGCTAGATTTTCCTTTTTTGAAGAGGACACTCTGGCTGTTGTGTGGAGAACGGACTGTGTATGCAACAATAGTGGAAGACAGGATACAAGGTAGGTCTATGCAGTGGTCCAGGAAAGAGATTTTTATTGTGTGGACTAGGGTTTTGTTTATGAAGATGCAAAAATTTGGGTGTATTTGAAATATATGGCCTTCCCTCTGCTTTCTTCCACTTTATCTTTATTTTTAACTTAAATCTGTACCTTTAGAAACTCTACTGAAGTCTTTCTTCCAGGCTCCATTATCCTTTCTCATTATCAAAAATCACTTCAGCGTAGGAATGTCCAATGTAGTGAGTGTTGATCTACATAAATTAATATAGTAGGCACTCAAAAATATCTGATGTATAAATGTAAGTATGAATTCTGCTAATTTGTATGGTTTTCTATTTTACATGTGCTGACTTTGTCTTGGGTTTCTCTCCCTAGTACAACCGTAATCCTCTCTAAGGATAGAACTCTGTCCTTTTCTTTTTTTTCTTTGTCATTTTTTGTTGTTGGAGAGATTCTTTGCAGTACTCGGTATACTGCTTTATATGTATACTTAATTTTAATTTGAAAATTTTTAAAGTAATTAACAATGAAAAAGTGACATCGATGTGTCCACTACTCAGTTCAGCAAATATTCATCGAATGTCTATTATAGACTCCTCTCTATCCTAAAAGGTAAGTGTGACGTGTTAACTTTTCTTCGACGTGGCAGAACAGCAGAACACTTCATGCAGAAGCAGAGAATTCAGGCTTGCTCTAAGTGAAGCTTTTTGAGTTTGGCTAAGTAAGCTGAGGTTACATTATGAATGACTTCAAAAAATATTGGCTTTCATTCTGCAGGGAATGCAGAGAACTTTTCTGAATAGGCAAGTCACATAAGCAAAATGTTAACTTGAAGGAAGGGTCCAGGATTCACTGACAATGGAAGACTCTGAAACCAGACAAGGTGGTAAGAAACTATTTCAACCATTTGTGTAGGAGGGAGATTAAAAGGTAAATGGTATATTTGAATGCTACATATTAAGTGTCAGGAATGGCTAGAAACTTTATATACACAATCTCATGTTAATTCTTGCAAAAAAACAGTAAGCTAATCATTATCTTAATGGTATTGGTAGAGAACTTGAACCTCAGAGAGCTTCTGTGGTATCTAAAGTTAGAAGTAGAAACAAAAAGGAAATAATTAATATTAGTGATAATTCAAACACATGTATAGGGATCAATGTTTAAATGTGAAGGTGCAAGAGAACAAACACAACATCTTTGCAAGTTTTCATCCTGTGACATTAGAAAATGTGAAGTTGCCATTTATGGGTGAGAACTGAAGCTAATAAAATAGTCTATCCTCTATTTGTTTATTATATAACCTGGATTAATTTTCTGGATAATTACCATTCTAATAATATTCTTTCCCTTCTCAACAAACTTAAATTTACCACATTTGTCTCCAAATGATCTGTGTTTGTAAATATCCCAGGCATCCTCCAAAAACCATAATTTGCCCCCACTAGGAGTAAAAGGATCATTGTATTTTTTTTTCTAGCTGAATATTCATGGAGAGTTTGGCTAGCAAACCTAAGTAACAATATTTTATTATATATAATTTAGTACAGGGAACAAAAGGAATTAGAGGCATATCAGAGTTTGTAAGATTATTGTTGCTGTATCTATTGTTTTGCAAAAATGATTGCAAGTTTGAAGTCTGAATTGTAGTTCGTTATTGTTCTTTATCATTTTTTAAACTGTTTTTGTATACATTTAAGTTTGTAGCATAAATCTGGGCACACATAAATGCTTAATAAATACTCATCACTGTTGCCTTTGGAGAATCTTTACTTCGATTTATAAATACAGTATCCCTTCTTCCTCAATAAGAGTCAGCCACTTTACAAATGGAAAATGTCAAAATATTGACAGTGTGGTTGGAAACAGAAACACTCTTTATTATATCTCAGAAATATAGTTGAAAATGAAAAAAAAAAAAGTCTTGATACTTTATTACCATCCACTCATCCCCTAGCCAACTATTCTTCCTTGAGCCCATAGCCAAAGAAGAACATTGAACATATCTAGTTTTTCTATGCATTTTCCAATTGAGGTTAAATTTCCCTGAAGCACATGTAGTGTTTTGTATGTGTCTATATGTTTTCTTATCTGTGACCACATTTTGCCCTTACAATACCCTCAGCAGATAAGTAGCCAAGTATTACTATTCTCATTGTGCACAAATAAGTTCCAAGTTAAAGGACCTTGCCTAAAATCACACAACTGGATATCCACAGATCAGGCCTCTGGGTATCCTACCATCCATCTTCTTTCTCCTAAACCAGGCAGCCTCTGAGGCCAGAGTGACATTTTTCTCAATTAAAGTTATCCACTTTAATTGCAGCTGTTTTTCCAAGTATGTGGACAGGGTAGTGAACAGCTGTTCTTAACCCTAAAGAGAAGCAAGAGCACAATCGCAGAGAATGATGACAGGAAGCATCTTTCAGGTAATTTACAACTTGAGGCCAGGCCTCCATCTGCTGTGACAAATAGAAGAGGGGATTAGGTAATTACCTCTGATGTTGATCCCTGCAGATAGCCGCTCTTCCCAAATCCCTCAAATCACTTTGTCCTTGTAGCATTTTCTTCCTTCTCTTACCCTCACATTTTTGACTAATTATATGGTAAAAACTTTGAAGGCAGGGACAGGGTCTTATACGTCACACGTAACTAGACTGATTGGATCGGTTGGTGCTAATAAGCACAAGGTCAGGGTTACAGAGGGAAGGAAAATATCTCCATGCTGTACCAGAACCTGCCCAAGATTCTTATTTATAAGGGCTCCTGGCTAAGTATGGTCTTTCCCTGACTTCTTTTTTTTTTTAAGTAAAAAATCTTATATTTACCTACTTATTTTATTTATTTATTTGTATTATTTAAAAATATTATGGGGGTACAAATATTTTTGGTTACATGGATTGTTTTTGTTATGTTTGAGTCAGGGTTATAAGTGTGCCCATCACCCAGATGGTATTCATTGTACCTGTTAGGTAGGTTTTTCACCCATCCCCTCCTTTCCCCTCCCCCCTGCTTGGTTTCCACTGAGTTTTGCTTCCTTCTGAGCACATGTGTGCTCATCGGTTAGTTCCAATTTAATAGCAAGTACATGTGGTGTTTGTTTTTCCATTCTTCAGATAGTTCACTTAGGATAATGGTCT